>JAVJAQ010002330.1:0-146562 GCA_032362365.1 Zygogramma bicolorata | reverse complement strand
TCATAATCAATTAGTTGATCCAAAGTCATATTATCTGTTACTTTATATAAATCTGCAGAAGGAGTATCCCACGGTTTTCTGAATATAACCTTTATTGCTTTGTTCATTAAACGATATATTATATTTTTTTGTTTTTTAGAGCATGAAGACCAAACTGTAATGAGGTATCTGATATGAGAAACAATAAAGGCATTATATATTAGAATCTGAACGTTTTTGTTCAAAATGTGAATTCTTCCAATGGCCCCCAGGAATGGAACAATAGATTTCTTTATTTTTTCAATATGATTTTCGAAATTTAATTTTGTGTCAATTAATAAACCTAAATATTTATGGTTAGGAACCTCGGCTATCAGTTCATTATCTATCTTCAAGTTTAATTTTATATTCTTCATGTTTTTTTGTTTAAAAATCATAAAAACAGTTTTTTCCGAATTGACGGTTAGGTTAATGCTGCACGTCCATTTTTCAATAAGGTCAATATCATGTTTCAATGAATTTTCCAAAATGTCGATATCTTTCCCAAAGTGAAATAATGTTATATCATCTGCAAAAGAAAAGTGCATTCCATATAAATTGAGTCTTTTAATATTGTCAATATGAATTAAAAAAAGAATCGGAGCCAAAACTGAGCCTTGAGACACGCCAATTTTAGAAAGTTAGACACATCTTTCAGAAAAAAAATTGGTTAACATCGAATCATTTGATTCATTTGACGTTGTTTGTAATGACTGACAATTGCCTTCAACTTGTGATGAAATTGAGAAATACTCCACGATACGTGAAAATGACATGAAAGTGTCGCCAAATAATTCCAAACAATATCGCATCAATTCAAACACCAGGCTTTTAAGCATCTCAATCACACCACCCGTCAGTTTGACGTCTTTCACAACTTTGTAATGCTTGAAAATTTAAATAAACAGAGGACTGACCTTTCGTTTTCTGTCCCAAAACGTTCGATAACTGAAGGATCTTGTATTCGAAGGCACACTTTCCCGTGTTAGTCAGCTCCAATTTTTGAGATTTGCTGCTGAAAACCTGCTGATATCCGAAGTACATGTTGGAATTCGGACACAGAGTGAACCTGGAAAGTTTTCCTCGTTATGCAAAAGTATCCAATGGATACGCACAATAAAATGTACCTTGACAGGTGAACCGTTCCTGAAAACGTTATGATAAACGATCTTATAACATTTTCTGGTCTGTCGAGTTCAACGAGACTGCAGTTGAACACAGGAACGTTGTCGAAGGTAACCTCTTCAGTCGGGTGAAAATGAAAAACAACTGTAGTCGTTTTTTGAGGTTGCAGTGTTTCGTTTTCGGAATTCAGCTTGAAAAACCTCCTGACGAGGTGTTTGTCCTTCGGGAGGATGTTATCCAACATTGAGAAACTGTAAAACAGTAATTCTGTTGTATCAATTCGGACAGAGAATATTGTCGCTTACACAATGTTTATATTGCACTTTCCCTTATTCAATAACTGGAATGGAATCTTATAAAGGATTTTTCCTTTCCTTTCTCCCAAGTCGATGTGGTCTTGGTGTTCTACAATGTAGTCGAGCGCGTCAGACTGGAGAGCTATGGAATCCGTTTGGAGAGGTGTGACTTCTGATTGATGAAGATCGAAAATCTACGGAAGGAAGTACAACGAAATAATCACTGTAAATGAATCATTGGAACATATATGCTTGAACCCAACTAATATAATCAATTCTGAAATAAAACAAAAAATATGGAACCATTTTCCTGGAAATATTTTGCATTAATGGGTGTTATATAGAAATAAATATTCACATCATTCTGTCGTTTGCAACAACCCCAAAATAATTATAGATATACTTTTACTCTGGAGGTTTTCAGAAACTCATCAGGAAAAACTTTTCCAGTCCCAAGATCGTACTTCCTCATCAATATTCATTGATATGTTGCCGGACAGAATGAACGCAGTTCCAGAAATTTATCTTTCATGGTGCAAAGTGCTTCCATCCTTCTGAATTCTGGTGAGGCCCTAATTCAGAGATACATTTTCAGTAGTGGAATACAGTTTGCTTTTCTTTCTTATCTTGGACTTATTAAAATAAATGACTCATATATAAAAGAAGTCGACCATATCAAATATTTAGGCATCATGATATCCAAATTGATTATCTAATAAAAAAATTACGCCCTCTATTGCCAAAATTCAAATTTCTTCATAATATTCTTAGTAAAAAACACATGGATATGATTTATTTTTCTTTATTTCAATCTCAAATAAATTATGGTATACTGTCATGGGGGGGAGTTAATCAGAATTATCTGAAAAATTTGGAAAATTTACAAAAATGGTTCTTAAAAATCATGTATGGTAAAAATATTCGATATTCCTCCAATAAATTATTTTGTGAAAGTGAAAAAATGGATATCAGACAATTATTTTGTCTTAATATAATAACTTACATATTTTCTCATAAAAACTGCTGTAAGTATAATGAACATTTATATAATACACGAAATAAAAACAAAATTACTGCTAAAAATAAAATTTCCAAAGCCAAATCACAAAAAAACTTTTTATATTCAGCATCATTTATTTACGATAAATTACCAAATTCGATTAAAGTAACAAAGTCAAAATATTCTTATAAAAAACTGGTGAAAAAATGGATTCTTGAAACTCCCAGATTATTTTTCCAGAATCTTATAGAATTGAAATTTTCCATGTGACTGCCAGTGTGCTGATTATACTGTCATTTTCATTTATTGTTCAAATGTTATTATGTTATTAAATCATTTATTTTTAATCCATAATAATTATTCAATAAAATATCTAATCCTTACAACAAGTGCAATAACTTCGTAAGGTTTAAATATTCATTCACATATTATTTATTTTAAAATTGAGATTTATTGTGAATAAATTGTTATTATTATATTATTATTATTGTTGAGACAGTTTCACATCGAATTCGAGAATAACTATGCATCACAGAATACAGAAATACGATTAGAAATATAATATCCACTTTTCCGCGCGAAATCTGGAAGCTTAGCGTAAACAACCACCGGGGGCGTTGATGGCAGTACTTCCATTCAGATGAGAGTGAAGCTACTGAAACTCAGACTTCTATGATGGTGTCAATTGACTTCGATATCGATCTAACTTGCGTTGCGATTTTTAAATTTTGAATACTGCGAAGCAAAAGTTCTGAATTTATTTTGCGAAATATTCTTCTGTGACTTATGAGCCTCAAAGATTTCCTATAGTTGGATGCAGTGAAATTTTCATTTTCCTCGGCACAACTTTCTATCCAAAATTTTCTATGAGACGTACATTTTTCTTTGGAATTTACGTATCACGTACTGAAAGAGGAATTGAATGACACCCGTCTCCCGCTCAAAATAATTCTAGGTCATATGTAGACATGACTTATTCTTCTGGACTGCGCCATATATTCCGAAAAAAACTTTTTCGCAAAGAAATGACATGTTGGTAATAATAATAATGTATTACTAGCAAATATGTTAACTTACAATAAATATATATATATAAGACAATTCCCTTTATCTTGATGGATAAGGTATTACGATACCAATAATAAGTACTGCGGTTGATGCTTGTGAAAACTGAAATTATATTTACACTATATACAAGTATTCAGGCGATTTGAATAATAATAATACAATATTGTAGACAGGTTTACCTGAATCAACAACAAGTACAGCTTGGCTTTATTATAAGCAATTGATCTTCTCCAAATAATTAGCGACAAGCGCCATGAATCATATCTCAACGTGTTTACTTCATTGATACGGATTTACGACTGATGAACATGACGACGGCCGCGCATCTCGAGCTGGGTACCAGTGTCGTGCGGGCGAACTTTGATGTGGCACACTATAGTTTGGACTCGTGTCAAACTTACATATATATATATATATATATATATATATATATATATATATATATATATATATATATATATATATATATATATATATATATATATATATGCAACAAAGTGCGAGATTCACGAGGAACGTCTGATAACCGAAGTTTTCCGCCATTACACTCATGTGACAAGCCCAGCGAATGCAGTAGGAGATTTGAGCCGGTTCTAAGCCTCCCCCCACCACTATGACGTCACTAATGACTAATTAGTGACATCATAGTGGTGGGGGTTGACCTTGAACGGCTCAACTGGTGCATAGGACCTTGAAATTTTTTTTGAAAATGTAATTATGGGATTCTTTGTGTGTGACGTCATTCGACCTTGAGATAGGCGCATTGTAATGCATCTTCATGTGTACTCTAGTCGGGGGGGGGGGTAATTTGCATACGCGGTAAAGATATCCTTCATGTATGAAGAATAGATTGCATACACACGGATGAAGCATGTGTTCTCTGTACTACATTGCATAGAGTACACATGTCTACACATACACGCACAAACACCACACACCCAAAGTTCACCAACACGAGCCCTCACTAAACCTCACGTCTGCACTCCACAAAGTCCCAACCACGAATGAATACCCGAACTGACAAACACCACCCACCCAAAGTTCACCAACACGAGCCCCCACTACACCTCACGTCTGCACTCCACAAAGTCCCAGCCACGAATGAATACCCGAACTGACAATTACCACCCACCCAAACCAACACGAGCCCTCACTACACCTCACGTCTGCACTCCACGAAGTCACAGCCACGAATGAATGCCCGCACTGCTCTCTGAAAGCTCATCGGAGAGTGGAGGGGTAGCAACGTCAGACAGTCTGGTGGGGTACTAGCGATGTGTGCGCATCCGCTGCACAGATAGTGGTGGGAGGCGGCTCACTATCCATTATATAAGAAATGCGGATTTACATGTGGAATCATTATATCTGCAGCAGTTTGTGAGTTAGTTATTCAGTGCCATATCTGCAGCAATTGTGTGAGTGTGTTTTTCTGTTGGAAACTGTTTATATTTTTCCATTCATCATGTCCGTTTCCAAAGTAGACTTGCAAAAAATCAATAATGTGATTATACAGGAGGTAGAAGTGTTAGAGCAAAAGGTCTTATCGTCATTGCCAATAAATGAAACATATGTAATAAGGAATATGACTCCTTTTTCCACCCGGTTTGGTAAATCAATTTTATTAACTATGGAAGATGTTAGGAATAATAATAAATTATTTAAAACATGGCTTCCCAAACGAATCTCAATGCAATTTAGTGATGATGATATAACTTGCATCAATTCATCGAATGGTAAGTATACACTAGTATACTTAGGTCAAAGTCCACAAAGTTTTGCTGGCATGAAAACAAGATCTCTTGTCGAATTCAGTTGCATTGAATAGCATTAGTAATAATCATTGGTATTAGGTTAATAGTGTTTTATTTGTATATAAGATTATTTGGATGTAAGTTTTGAGGAAACATATAAACATTTTCATACATTGTTGAACACACTCACTTCATAAATCGAAAGACGATACAATTTTCTGTGAGTATTATTAATGATGACGATAAGTTTATGTTCTAATGTTTTCTTTTCATTTGTTTTCAGTTCAATCATTCAAAGATGTGGATGCAGTATGCTAGTGAACACTGGGTCAAGGCTGAGGATCTCGCTTCATCCATCCAAAGACTGTCTTCCGAACTGAAGGCGTTGAGTGAGAATGCTGAGCATGCAACAGTTTATGACCTGAGTGTGTGCTATGATGAAGAAAAGATCGAATTGTGCCTTCGTGATGCTGAGAACTACAACAGTGGTGCGGAAGTTTGCGACAAATTTCTGGCTGGGACATTGGATCTGAATCATCTTTGTGCTGCAATGATTGAATTGAACCTGAAGAGATTCCTGTACCGTCTTCAACTGCACCTACCAGAATGGATCATTCAAAAGTTCCAATTGATTGACGAATATCGTGAAGAAATTGAAGACGGTCGAGAGAATGACGAATATGAGGAAGAAATAATTTTAGATTGTTTATATGTACCAAAAAGTTAAATAAAACACATAAGTATAATTTTCATGTTTATTTATTCAATTCCCTTTAATACAATATTGAGAAAATTATTACGAATTAAAATATAAATGAAGAGAAAAGAAAACGAGTACAAAGATATAATGAAAAAAATATATAATCAATTAAAAGTATCAATAAGTGTCAATATCTGCTGTGAACTGAACCATCCAATGCATTGTACGTTAGAAATGTATCATGCAAAATGAGTGCATATACTTTGGTGTTGTCTGGAAATTTGGCCTTCCTGGTTTCAAATTCAACCTTTATGTCGATAGTTGAGGATTTTGTGGCATTCGGTTGATGTGAACAATCGATTACGAAGAGTGGATTGCTTCGAAACTGTCCAATATCCATTAGAGGTTCACTCATATCTTTATCATAATAACTACGTTGAAAGTTCTCATAAGCATAGTATGCAGACGAATCTAGTTTTTTGTCAAAATCCAAATTCCAACGCTCATATGGATATACTTCGGAATTCAAGTATACCCGAATATTATTGATGTCAGCTGTTATGAATTTCGTGATGTCCTCTGCTCGGTTTTCAGATATTGCGGTATTTTGAAATCCGATTATAATGAAACGAGGTGTTTCCAAAGCATTGGTTGTTTTTATGGCCCATATGTCTGAAGATGTAGCTCGTAATGAAGGGAGTTCATACAAGTCCCACATACGATAGGCCAACTTAATTTTCGCATTCAGACCACTTTTGTTGATTCTATGCAAAAGTTTGAGTTTGTGCTTATCCTCTGGTACTATGTGTCGTATTCTCCATTCGATTTTATTTATTTCCAAATTAGCATCAACTTCACCTATATATGAGTTGTTGAAGGTACGAGCGATTATCAAAATTAGTTCTTGTTTGGCATTCAAGATACTTTTATTGTAATCTTCGGCAAAGCCCATCAGATATTTCAGCGGTAATTTGCCACTGAATACATGACTGGTTGTATCCAATATGTCCTGTTTGAATCTTGAAAGACCCCAGCCTGTAGTCAGTAAGGTGTTAGCGTGCGATTGTCCAAATGAAATCATGGTTTTCATTGTAGAGGTTATTCCAGGTTTTCTGATGACAGCCACTTGTTCTCCACCCATTTCATAACGAATTTCATCAAACAGAAAAGCCATTGCATTATTCGATAAATAGCATGGTTTCGTTGCATCCTCCGGTGTGAATTTTCCCTCTATGTAAATGAAACTTTCTGCAATATCAAGAATGACATCTTGATTATTGATTGCAATTCGAATTTCATCTGAATTCCTGAATAAGGGCGAGCCATATGGTTTATATGTGTGCTCATGTAAACTTATGAGGGAATGATCGAGCACCGGTTCATCGAATATATTCAACTTTTCACTATTTGTTTCATGCACCATTGTTACTTCCTTACTTTCAATCCTATCGATTTCAAGAATTTGAGGTCTCTTACAGATAGGTGGTGACGTGTTGACTGTTTAGCGAACACTTTTGGAATGACCTTTTTTGCGGTTGAGCATTCCTTTTTGGTTTCGATTTGCTCAAATCGTTGATGATTTCTTCTATTGAAACAAAAACCCATAATAGAATTCAATCGATTTTTTTCAATTCCAAAACGATAAAGATCTCTTCTTCACTTCCGAAATCCACGAGCTTATTTTTCTGATCCAAAATACGCACTGTTATATTGTGAATCAATTGACGTCCTTCTGGGCTGACAGGCATATATATAATATTGTGTGGTTCTTTCGTGAGATTGTATCCAGCTTCGACGTCAACATCGAATGAGAAAAGAATGTGGGACTCTTCATTATTTATATATGAACCAGAAATTATATTGCAATCCAAACGGATGAGTCTCACAATGGTTATATTAATCGGTAGTGAGGATTCATGTATTTGATTCTGTGGAAATATTTTATGGTCAAATCCCATCATGCTCGCAATAGAGTTTGGATGTGTCAGATCAATTTCATATTTTGATCGCATTTCACATTTCATCGTATTATTATTGGCATGTAGGTAGAAAATATCATCTGCAGTAATATCGATTGGTTTTTTGTCATGAAACAATCTGAACATTATATTTTTCTGTATAACTGCATTGATCTCTTCTATTTCATAAGCACCACATGGAATTTCAATGGTGTGTAATTGTAGCATGGGTGAGTCGTCACCACTGAGTCTGAATCTGATTAAATTGTTTTCTTCAGTTATATTATTGATTGTGTTGCATCCATAGAATCCCAATAGTCCTAGTCCATAACGGCTGTTTCTATCCAATTCGATAGGTGGAAAAAAGTCTGCACTCAAGACACTCGTCCCGACAGCTTGTAGTTCGAACTTCCGCGACATGACTGATGCATTTTACAAATGACACTTCAATTTATTGTTGTCTACAACACATCTGCAATAATCCACACTTTTTTTTGGGCAGCGCGTTCAAATGAATATTGTTTTTATTGACACCAATACTCATATCCTCTACATTGCAATAGCAGCAGAAAATTTTTCGAGGCATGGGACCATCATTCACATCAGAATTTGAATTAGATTCTTCGTCAGAGTGGTGTTCATAGCAGTATTGATACTTCATTATGTCGATATCATCTTGTAGATGTTTTGGTAATTTTTCCCAAACATTTGCAATCTCATGTGTAGCACAGGCAATTATAACTTCCTTGGGCATATTGGCAAGCATCATGCTATCCATTTTTGTTAGGGTGCGATATTTTGAATACATCTTCAATGAATATCCCATTCTCTTGATAGCCTCACGATCCATTGTTGGAGTTGTATCCATTTTTTATTTGCGAATTGATTCAGAGAGGAACTTTAGGCACAAATGACCACAGAAGACTGTATTGAATTTTTGTTGGCGATCATAGTTATATTTGATTTTCACTCCCGAATATTTTCGAAAGTATCGAATCAATTCCATTGGTGGGGGCAAATCTCCAAAACTATCGAAATATGTGACTTCTTTGCCACATTTCTTGTATGCCACCCAATGTGTTCCAGGACCACTTATTTTATCCAAATTGACAATAGCTGTCTCATACAGTTTTGGCCTTGAAGAAGGTAATCTGTCACGCATAAAAACACCACGAAAGTGTGGAATTTTCATTTTCTGTGCATAATAATTGAGATCGAAATCGGTGAGAGGCCTCAGAGGTAGGGAATCTACTAGTTTTTTGACTTGTATGATTGCGATGGTTTGTATGGTTTCAAATATAATCCCAATCCTTTACGATAAGGTTTAAGATATATTCCACTACCACGTTTACCTAATGCTACAGCCTCCATTGTTTTATTGTGGCGATTGGCTTCAATGAGAGCTGCTCTGCTTGCTTTTGCCGAATTCACAGCTTTGGTAATTCCTGCAGCTGCACCTGCTAAACTTCCGAGTGCAGAAAGTCCGGCGAAAATCGGAATCAATGGCAAAATCCCACCAATTTTGGGAATTGGAATTATTCGAGGTGTGCGAATTTTTTTCTTACCACCGGCAGCTTTAAGATATTTACGTGCTGCTTGCAATGCCACAGTGATAGCTTTTTTTCTATCAGTCGTCACAAACTGATCCCCACCAGATCTTTTCAATACATTTCGCACTTTACTAACCACTCCAGCACCGAATGCAACTTTTTTTATTTTATTTTTCCTTGATGGTTTTCTCTTAACCTTCTTCTTGTTGGAACTATTACAGCCCATACCCAAATGTCTCTTCGCTTTCATAATATTGGTGACCAGTAGGGCAGCTGCCCTTTCTCCAATATTTGTGTCCTTCGATTTAACCCTATCCCAAGCTGCGTATTCTAGTTCTTTATCTGCTATATGTCTCGCTGTGAGATCTGATGGATGATTCGAATATTGAATGTCGTGTTTTTTGCATGCAATATCTAATTTATTGATGCCAGGATCGTTGCGTGCTAAACGTTCATTCAGTTTCGTACCGGGTCCACAATATTGATAACCGCCAGGTATATGTAATTCGAATGGAAGTGTATTTATTAATTTATTCACAAATCCAAAACCTTCTTTACTCTGACTTCTACTATCGATACGTCCGTATCGTTTGATGGTACACATTTAAATGAGATGCTCATAACATTTTTCCATTTACATAGTCTCCAACCGTGGTACGATGCGCATTGTGAAACAGAAAGAAAATTTTGTCGTTGACAATCTAGATGAGAAATTTGGGTGTGGATTGAATGGGCAGGTATTGTTAAGACATGGCCCACTACTTCCATCATCAGTTCGAGGACTCATTATTGGACCTTCAAATTGTGGAAAGACCAATGCAATGATATCACTCTTAACACATCCACAAGGATTGCGATTCGCAAATGTATATCTCTATTCAAAATCACTCAATCAACCCAAGTATAAATTCCTACAAAATGTGTTGGAACCTATTAAAGGGTTAGGATTTTATACGTTCAGCAATAATGCGGAAATAGTGGAACCCTCCGATGCTAAACCAAATTCTGTTTTCATTTTCGATGATGTGATATGTGAAAAGCAGGATATCATAAGATCATACTTCTGTATGGGACGTCATAAAGATGTTGATTGTTTTTATCTTGCACAGACATATTCACGAGTGCCAAAGCAATTAGTGCGTGATAATACCAATTTCATTGTAATGTTCAAGCAAGATGAGACAAACCTACACCATATTTATTCAGATCATGTGTCACCCGATGTGACATTCAAACAGTTTCAATTGATGTGTGTCAAATGTTGGGAAGATCAATATGGATTTCTAGTCATTGACAAGGATAGAAAAATACATGAAGGTAGATATCGCAAGGGATTCGATAGTTTTATATATCCATGATGATGCTATTCAACTTCAATCGATCATTGGATTGTATAGAGATCACTTCAGTGAATTCGTATATGATAACAAAAAAATATGAAGACAAACATTGGTTCTGTAGCTGGAAATGCGAGCAATGAAATGCATTTGAAACGTCAACTAGTTGAGACAACAGAAGCTGTCAGACAAAAATTCAACTCAATCAAGCATGGTAATATTGAGAATCGTATGGCATTGGAAAAACTTTATGAACCCATAACGAAACCATTGAATGTTTTATCATCGAATGCTACTTCATCGAAAACACCACAGTTATCCAACAATCAAGTGAACTTTCAGACTACTCCATTTCACGCCACGAGTACTCCAATAGGAAAGAATCAATCTTCTGGTAGTGTATCATCTACAGACAGTGAGTCAGACACAATAAAAGATGAAATTGCAGCGAGCCTCTTTGAAACACCGCCATCATCATCACGCATCAGTTCTTCAGATCTCAATTCTCCATCCAATGTAGATGAAAGTCTTGAAGATGTATTGAAAAAACATTTGAGAAATATCAGAAGTAGAAATGTGGCATATGATGCAACATTTGGCGTACGAATGGATCCTATCACACAAAAACTAAAAATGGGAAATCTTCAGGTTCACTTCAATGATGGAAACATAGTATTTTGGAATACCAATAAAACGAGAAAATATCAATTTCCTGGCAGCTCAGAATTATATGATATAATATTCCTCAAGAATCCACAAAATATTGACGATGAACAGATTCGTCAAACATATTCAAAGATATTGAAACTAACGAATGCTCCATTCAAACAATACCAATTGAAGAATGGTTTCAGATATACGAATTCCAAGAAATTTCGCGAAGTTATCAAACCTATACTAGACTCAACTCATTATCCAATGAGGGATGGAACTAAAATTGGTGGAACAGTCAATCGAAACAAAATACAGAAAATATATAATCCCAAACCAGCGAATTATGTCTACTGGAACTCACCCAAGGAATTGATTGCTCGCTTACGACTATTACTATCTTCAAAGGCAGCTGGTCATACTGGACACAATAATGAAATAATTTCAATAATTGAGGAATTGCGTGAAGAAGGTATAATATATTGAAACATTCACAAATAAAAATCACTCTCGCCTCATTATTCAATGAAGTAACATTACCAGATTTATTTTTCATTTGCACTCGAAAGAAAGAATGGATAATGGAATGAGTGATGTAAAGCGACAGGTCGTCAACGAGTTGCATGGCTCTGTAAGACGTAATTTTCAAAGAAGAATAACTACCATCAAAGGGTTTGCAGATCTATGGCAAATAGATCTAGCAGAAATGCAACCATTCGCAAGAAGTAACAAAGGTCATCGATATATCCTTGTGGTGATTGATTGCTACTCAAAGTATCTATGGACAGTGCCAACTAAAAATAAAACAGGTAGTACCGTAACCAATGCAATGAAACGTGTTCTGAAGCAAGCCAAGTTTTCTCCAAATCATCTACAGAGCGATCAAGGAAAAGAATTCTTCAATAAAAATTTTTCCTCTCTCATGCGACAATATAAAATCAATCATTATTCAACATTCAGCACAAAAAAAGCAGCCATAGCAGAAAGGGTAATTCGAACAATCAAAACATGGCTCTACAAAGAATTTTCGATGAGGGGCAATCACAAGTGGATTGATATTCTTCCGATCATAACGAAGAAATATAACAACAAGGTGCATAGTACTACTGGTATAGAACCTATAAATGTTAATTCAACCACGAAATTAAAATTCAGAACCACCAGAGGAATCCGAAGGAAACAAAGTACACCCAAATTCCAATTGAATGATATTGTACGCATAAGCAAGTATAAAAACATATTTGAAAAGGGATTCACAGCCAACTATACGACAGAACTCTTTAAAATCGTTAAAGTGAACAGAACATACCCCACTACATATATTCTTGAAGATATGGATAGTCAACCCATAAGAGGCTGTTTTTATGAGGAAGAATTATTGAAAACTGCGAATCCTGACGTGTATCTAGTGGAAAAGGTGTTGAGAAGAAAAAATAATAAACTATATATAAAGTGGTTAGGTCTTCCAAGTGAGCATAATTCGTGGATTGATGAATCAGATGTGGTTTAATAATTATATGAAAATAATTTCAATTATCTATATGGTGAATAATAAAGCTCTGGAGGAGTATACTGGTTTTATATATGTATGTTTTCTGCAATAAATTTGATATAACCCAATCTTTGTTTGTTTCATTTACTTATATGGTTCGAAACTCTTTCAATTGGTAACTCATATATTTGAAAAATAAATGACACAAATGTAATAATATTCAATCAATTTATTCATCATAATTACAACAGTGGTTATTATTTATTGGGAAATTGCATGTGGAAGCCTTTCTGGTCCAATTTCAGTGTACGTTGGAATACGGTCTCCTAGTATTTGGCGCCTTTCGATTTGCTCGTCATGTGTTAGACACCAGCAATGATTGAAGTGGATTTTCCTGTTGGGATGGAGTTGACCAACTTTCTCACATAGCTGCCAGTTACTTCTACAAACAGCACATATATGGTTCCAACAGTCCATAGTGTAATTATCACACTGCAAGCAACGTTGTTTAAGTGGCACATCTTCTATCGCACAAGTTCTACAAATATTTCTACAAATGCCCAGGATGATGCACTCAATTTTCTCGTGACACTTCAAGCACTTGAGATGGTTTCCCTGTTCGTGAGTTATTTGTCGCTTGGGCTGTGGCACTGGATTTCGTGAAACACACTCGGTACACAATCCGGTACATGGATTGAAGTATGATTTGGGTCGAGTGATTTGACAATTGTAGCACTGAGCAGCTCCAGCAACCACTAGGGGATAGATGCACACTTTCGGTTTAGAATCCCACTCTTTTGGAAAAGGCATATTGTTACTCACTGGTGGCAATGACAGAACTCAATCCAATAATCCAACCCTCCCTACATATATACAGTAAGAGTTTGTGGAGGGGCGCCCCACCACTACCAGATCGTATAAAACATAGCTGCGGGCTCTAAACTTCACTCATTCATTCAGAGCATTCGAAGGATATAACCAAGATGGCTGAAGAAAGAGCTGCAATGTTAGATGTTCTGGCACATGCTGATCTTAATAACAATTTGGAGGGTGAAGAGCAGGTCGCTGAAGATGTCATCGAACAAGAGATTCCTAATGACTCTGAAGACGAGGGTATTGAATGCGATGCAGAGACCAATCAACCTGGTGATTTGGCCATCGGTGTGGAATTTTGCAGAGTCAAGGTGCTGAATATGAATCACACTTTGGAAAATCCATTGGAGTTGTGCTGTGTGACTGAGAGCTATGTCAGAATTCCCACTGTTACAGGACAAATTGAGAAATTATGCCTCATGTGTTTTAAATTTTATGCTTTTCGTGTAAACAATGGTGGGTGGTATGAGCACGTAGATAAGCATAGGACTCAACCATTCTCTGAATTATTATGGAGTAGGTGTAAAGCATGCAGCACTCTGCTTACACAGTATCGATATATCGAGACATGTATGATCTGCAATAACGCCCCTCCTTTGCACCACTAACCTTGGACCACTGGTCAAAAAAAACTATCAGCCCTTTTCAGGGCTACATTAAAGAAACAGACAGTAGATAGATATCTCACACACATGAGATAAATGTATGTAACATTTGTAATGTGTTCGTTCACCTCTTGACTATGGTAGAGTACACACACTTATTAGCTGTAATATTGAAATTCTAGTGATGTGGATCCGCTGCCGCGGCAGAATGAAAAGCCGCGGATACGCGAATGACTCGCGAATGTAGCCACGGTTCCGCGACCACCGCGATAATCCATGGAATAAACTTCGCGAAATAAAGATGAAACAATAGCTACAATTTGACTTGGACTAATAACGCGGGCGCAACCGTGGAACCGCGATCGCAGTGGTAGTAGATCCGCTGCCGCGACAGAATGAAAAGCCGTGGAAACGCGAATGATTCGCGAATGTAGCCACGGTTCCGCGACCACCGCGATAATCCATGGAATAAACTTCGCGAAATAAAGATGAAACAATAGCTACAATCTGACTTGGACTAATAACGCGGGCGCAACCGTGGAACCGCGATCGCAGTGGTAGTAGATCCGCTGCCGCGACAGAATGAAAAGCCGTGGAAACGCGAATGATTCGCGAATGTAGCCGCGGTTCCGCGACCACCGCGACAATCCATGGAATAAACTTCGCGAAATAAAGATGAAACAATAGCTACACTCTGACTCGGACTAATAACGCGGGCGCAACCGTGGAACCGCGATCGCAGTGGTTGTAGATCCGCTTCCGCGATAGAATGAAAAACCGCGGAAACGCGAATGATTCGCGAATGTAGCCGCGGTTCCGCGACCACCGCGACAATCCATGGAATAAACTTCGCGGAATGGAGATGAAACAATAGCTACCGCGGAACCGCGATCGCAGAACCGCGACCGCAGTGGATTGAATCACGACTGCATCATATTCGTCGAATGATGATCGTAATTTGCGGAAATATAGGTAAAAAACCAGGTCCGATCCGCTCCGCGTCGCTCCGCTCCGCTTCAAAAATTTTTCGACCCGCGTATTAAATTATTTCACGGCCGCCATTGAAATTATTCCGCGGATGCGCGATTTCGTTGCCACGGCCGCGGATTCGCGCATATTCCGCGGATAAAACCGCGGATCCGCGGCCACGGCCGCGGACCCGCGGATTTATTGGTGGAATATGCGCGAATCCGCGGCTGCGGCCGCGGATCCGCGGTTTTATCCGCGGATTATTTTAATCCGCGGCCGCGAATTAATTTAATTCGCGGGTCGAAAATTTTCAACCGCTAGATTGTAAACGCAATAGAAGTTGGGGATATAAATAATACTCTTCACGACTTCAAATCACTACACATAATATTATCAACCATAAGTATCTTTACTTTTATTCATTCATCACATATATATGAGCGTGAATACACCATGATTTCGAGTCTGGTCTAACTCAACCCTCATTAATTAGTTCCTTTTGCATGCAATTCAGGAGAAAAATTCATACTCTGATCAGCTAACCGCATATTGAGATTACCTAAAAACTTATTTTGTGAGTACGATTAATATCTTTGAAAAACTAACCTAAGGAGCAACCACACGAAATGACCTTGACCTAACCTTCATTGATTTATTTTTCCAAATTGTATCATTACGGGTGGTAATACATATTTCGAGCGCCTTATGTCATCATAAGTGTACATTATACTATAACTGAGACGGGAACAACTGAGAATTGTGAGATCTTTTTTTTTCGAATTTTTAATCTCATTTTGTCTGTGATATCTGCAACAGAGTTGTTATATATTGCGTGATAATGAACCAATAATATGCGATATAGCATATTCATTAGGTGATCACCTAATATACCTAACTGTGAGATAGCTACTGTGTTTGAGTTCATAATGGTAGCCCTGAAAAGGGCTGTTTTCGGGTTAGTCCACACTCTGTGGACCATCTCAGACAAGTATTTATACATATTGTGAACATGTGTGATCCATTAGATCATGAATATGTAATAACGCATATTCAATAGGTGATCACCTAATGAATCTCACTATGAGATAGCTACTTTGAGTTCTTAATGGTAGCCCTGAAAAGGGCTGTTTTTGTGAGTCTACACTCTGTAGACTAGTCGTCGTCGTCGTCAGTATCAGATGAGATACTGATAGGTCTCCCGATGGATGATGGCCAACTTACAGTGGATGGTAGACTGATTGAGTCTATATCAGAGCCATCCACTTGCATCCTATCAAAGAACCCTTCCGGAAACCCAAACTGTTGTGATAAATACTCGAAGTAGCCAAGATTGCCTCGAGTATTGACACTATCGGTTGAAGAACTAACTTCTTCAACCTGGATAGGTCCTGTCGCTGGTTCCGAAGTTGGTACACTCCTTGGCTCCGTAGTTGAATCAGCTCTCATCGACATCGTGAAGAGAATGATATAGAACTCTGGTCTCGCATTGTATTTATACAAAAAAATGTTGGTGGGGAGAGTGGTGGGAAGAGAAAAGCGATGTAAGATATTTGTGAACATTCTAAAAGGTATACTTGTTGAATTCATTATGAAGCAAGCCATTTTTCTGCAAGAGATTCATATGATAAGGAAATACAAATTGTTGTTGAAATGTTTGTGTAGAAAAGTATGAAATCCAAATACGCATTTATAATGTAATTACAAAATATTCAGATGAAATGAAGAGCAATGCCCCAACCATCGCATTGTTCAATGTGTACCAAACCAATTTAATGTACACTCTTTCGTTTCATTTCATCTGCGTTCATAAACTATTTATTGAAAGAAATATATAAACAAATGAACTTAAAACTATTGAAATAAACACCTATAACTAACTCAACCTACTTCATCGAAATATTTCCTAATATAACAAAATATTCAGATGAAATGAAGAGCAATGCCCCAACCATCGCATTGTTCAATGTGTACCAAACCAATTTAATGTACACTCTTTTTTCATTTCATCTGTTTATTCAATGATTTATTGAAATATACACATATATACAAATTAACTTTAAACTATATAAAAAAAATCGACTAAAACTAACTTAACCTACTTTATCTCATCGAAGAGGTCACCCAAGGGAAGGAGCAATTTGGAAATCTTCCCCTTGGTCCGTTTGAATCGGGCATATCTCTCCTTGTGTTGCTGGATTTCTACCCGATCACTCTCAGCAAGACGTTCCGATTCCCGGGCAAGTTCTGACCTCTGTTCGGCAAGTTCAGCTATTTGCCGATCGATGTCAGCTTGTTGCCTGGCAATCTCATCCTGACGATGCCTTATGCCTGCCCTCGTAGTCTCACTTTGTTGGCAGGCACGTTTGGTATCGTCGAACTTCTTCCTGAGAGCCAAGAAGAAGGTATGCCCAACTCGAACGTCCTCCTCGTCTGAAGAGTCAACCCCTTCGGTGAGCGCGGCGGTAGCTGGAACATTGTTCGTGGTGGCTGGGGCAGGAACAATCTCCATGGTAGCGGCTGCTGCTGGAGGTGCAGGAGGTGGTGGTGGTGCAGCCGCTTCGACAACGGAGGCCGGAGCCGCTTCGACAACGGGGGCTGCAGCAGGTGGAGTCGGTATGATGGATACCGGTGGTCTTCTACTGACGGGCCATTTCCCAGCTCTAGGGTTGGTTTCATTGCAAACTTTGCGATACTTTGCAATTACACCAACCTTAGCTTTGGGCGCCCGTTTCACCGGTGGCCGCTTGCTCGACGAGGGTATTGGCTGATCGAACTCGTCCTCGCTGTCGATGTCTTCCATCATACTCAAGAACGTCGACATCTTCTTCTTCTTGGGCTCAGAAACAGCTCCACCTGCCCGTTTTCGTGGTTGCGCCTTCGTCTTCACCACCACCTCCTGGGATGGTGTACCAGACGTAGATGGGATCGCCAACGATGGGGTTGTCGTCGATGCCTCTACCTCCTGGGGCGCTACCATCTCCGGCTCCGCGGCTGGATTTTCCTCCACACTCATCTGGGAGAGCACGCCCGGGATGATATTCTCATCCAGCATGTCGAGAATATCGTCGTGACTGAATTCAGGGAGATCATTCACGGGCTCGTTCGTAACACCCTCCGCAACCTCCGCACGCTCCGGGATGATGCTCTCGACGGCAGCGTTAACTTCGCTCTCGTTGAAGGAATTCATGACTGAAACACAGAAAACAAACGATTAGACAAATTCATACATTCGATGTTGTTAACTTACTTATTGATAGTTGTTGGTCGTTCGGTACTGGTACAAGCAGAAACAGGAAATGTTACTAATCGGCTAGCTGCTGAAAGTCACACTGAAGATACTCTGAACGGAGCTCTACATTTATACCCTCCAGCCAGCCCCCACCCTCCCACTCTCCACTCTCGTCATTCTTTCTTTGTAGCTAAGCCCCACCCTCTTCAACTAGTCCAAGCCAATATCGCTCTCTAAGCCCCGCCCTCCCCACTACAACAAACCCGACCAACCAATCCCACCGTCGCTCTATCGCCACTCTCTTCATTATTTGCATTTAGCATTGGGTACAAATTAAACACAGTTTTCCGTTTATGGTAAAGATCAATTTATTTCATTTAATACATAGCATTCTACTTATTGGCACATCAAACATATATTCATTTTTTAACACCAGGATTGATGTCTATACCCGGATACCACAATAATGGTCTATCCTTCGGCCACCGCTCCGCATGTTTCTTCTCAAGCGTTGCAACTCTTTCTTCCAATGCATTATATTTTTGTGTCATCGCAGTAGTAGCGTCGGATGTTTTTATTTCGACATCACTCTTGAGATTGTTGTATTTGCGAGCCAATGTTATTCTCGCTTCAGCTATCTTATCATCAAATGCTTGACGGGCTTCACGTTCTACATTACCTATTGCAGATTGTATGGCAGCTTGGAGAGCCATTAGGGTAAGCTCCTTAGTTTCTTTAATTTTTGCCTCGAGAAATGATACAGTTACACAATCACCATTTTCGAATGGCTCTCCTGTATTTTTCAATATTTTTCTCTGCATATCATATTGACCGTCTGATGTTAGTTTGAATCCAATACCCGGTGGGCCACGAACAGTGCCACCACCCCATTTCCTTTTACGACCAAATTTATCAATTGTTTTTGACATTATACCCACAGAACGGTACTTTATATACTGATGACTTTTCAAACTACTTTTTCATTTATATTCTTATTTATAATCGATGAAGAATGAGTAGTGAAAAAATAAAAACATCATATATATCACAGATAATTTAATATTTTTGGTAGAAATATTCCAACTTCAATGTAAACAATTACAACACAATAATCACAAGTAACGAATATTCCAGTTTGAAGGAAAAAAAATTTGAATGATATTTCAGTCATTCATCTCAGCATTCAACAAATGAATAAGTTGGTCCAGGGGGCTCTCCTGAGAAAAAGAATGAACGATTTCAGATACCCAACGAATGTTATCATTCGGATCATTTTGATAGAACTCTATATCGCTATGACCCCATGGAAGAGTTCTAGTGGTATTCGGAATGATGAATCGTTTGTCGTCGTGGTATGATAATGCAACTTTATTTTTCAATTCAGTATAAATATCATGCAACACGCTTCTAAAAGAGTTCATCTTTCTGAATATCATACCTCCTTGTTCGATAATTTTTTCATAGTCTTCACATGTCAATTCATTCTTTATAACAGATCTTTTGATGCCTTTGGCCTTTTTGAGTTCAGTGTTGACAGACTTGACGTAATATGCTTTGGCACCTGTACCGTAAAAGCTTATTATTGGATCATTTGGGAATTCGTCCTTGAAATTACCCAGAACTGACTTTGTCACTGGAATATCGAATTGGTTTCCTATATTGTAATTTGATGTATCAAACTTATTTATATTATTTTTGAAAAAATCATAAAAGTTGTCTGTATATACTTTGAGAATAAGAGAGTCGGTATCAGTGTAGAGTAAGGATGCATCATCTCCAAATTGTTGTTTAATACATCCATAGAAAAAATCGTACATGACAGTTTTGGATAATTCTAGAATAGAAAATCCTAAATATAACGGTTTATCATAATGAACTTTTACTTTACCTAACTGAATGGCAACAAAATTTTCTGTGAATATAGAGCAGCTTTTGAAATTTGGTCGTGATAGAAGACAACTAGCACCCATAGTTCTCTTTATATTTTCCCAATGTGTAACGAGTCTAACATCAATTCTATTGTCTACGTTTTCCATTGTTTTTCCGTAGACCGCATTGTTCATTAGCTTGAAGAAATCTTTTTCAGATTTGTTATTAGACCGATTACGCATTTCAGTATTCAAATCTATATAGGGTTTCATCCAACAAGATTGTTTGAACCGTAATACTCTATGTGTGTTCATGATAATCAAACCATTATTGAGAGCTTGCTGTAAGTTTTTATAGTGAACAATATATTTTCTCTTATCATTTAAATTTGGAATCAATTTGGGAATTTTTGATTTTGTATATGGAGGTATTAAACGTTCAACTAAAAATGGAAGATCAGAATGTTTATCATGAAGTTCTTGTGGATAGTGAATATCCACTTCCAGTACATATCCATACGGACTATCAGCATTAACATTCATTATATCAAGATCGAGAATTTCCTGAGGTGTCAACCATGAAAATTCACCTGTTGGTAATGGTTGTGACATGCTGTGGCCGTACAGATTTGTTGCATCCAAATATGAAATGAATGAGGATGGTTCATTTGGATTATAATTTGGTAAGAACTTATTGTTTGCTTTATGTTTTCTTTCACTGCATTGACTTATTCCACCACGTATACCTTTTTGAAAAAAATGAATCATATCAATGTCAGTTAGTAATTCCAATTCAATTTCCGTGTATTTCAACATTGCATCCCAGGATAATCCAGGTGCTGTGTAGTATTGTGCCGGATCCAATTTATATTTATCAATACAAATATTTCTGAAATTTTCAAAAATGTCACATAATAGTAACACATCTGACTTCAAATATAAATCGGAGTATTCACCTAAACTCTGACACCTGAACAAATTCCATACAAGCTGAGCCCTTCTATAATCATTATCTGATATATGTTCACAATTGAGTTTGTCATAGAATTGATTTTTGGTTGGAAGTCTTGGATGATTTAGTTTGTCGATGTCATCCACAAAGCTATAGGGAAATACACCTTTCTTTCTCATCAAATTGAATTCCTCAATTTGAGGGAAATGTTTGTGCATCTCAATACACTGATCAGATGTTAAATTTGCACCTAATTTTTCCAAAGAATTTGACATGAATCTGAAACTGTCTATGAATCTCATTTTCAAATAATTCTTCTTCATCCTACCATCTTTATCCGTGTATGAGTGTGTAAAGAGATGTTTCGTGAACGATATATATTTCTCTTTATTTTGCGGGATGACATCAACTTTTTCTTTGTTCTTATACAATTCCTTGATAAATAGGTGACAATCATATCCACTCAAATTGTGAAAAATGATTGGGATGAAATTTGGTAACTTAAAATTTAAATTACATGATGAATGAGCGGCAGGAGACCTCTTCTTTCCTGTAAGATGACAATGATCCCTCACTTTAACTTCACCATCATTGAATGGCTTAGAACAAATACCACAATTTGTGGCAGAAGCAAACTGCTCCTCTTCCTCAGGGGTTTGTGCATCCATAGGAATGGGATACCTGAGATGATCTTGATAAATGTTTTTCAAATCATCCTCAATTTCACTAACAAATTTCTGGGCTGCATCCACACCCCTATACGTCACAAATTTTGACAAATCATCATTATATGAACATTTAATCAAATAAGCAAATGAATAAGGCTCATGTTTGAATGTCTTCATCGAGTACGAGTATTCGGGATTTGGTTTACAAGTTTCAATCGGTTTAAGCACTGATTCAAAATCGGCATATACTACAAATGGTACCTTCATTTGTTTCTCGAAATTTTCAAATGTTAATCTATTTTCAGGCACCATTTTCCCATATTTATTGATTTTGAAATTGGTTGATGGAGTTGTCGTACTTAAATGATTACAATCATTCATTTTGTGACGTAACAGTGATCGCTCATGAGAAAAATATAACAGGCATCCATCACAAAAATATTTTTTATGTTCATGGGCGGATAGTTGACTCGAAACT
This sequence comes from Zygogramma bicolorata, assembly GCA_032362365.1. Classification (NCBI taxonomy): domain Eukaryota; kingdom Metazoa; phylum Arthropoda; class Insecta; order Coleoptera; family Chrysomelidae; genus Zygogramma; species Zygogramma bicolorata. Next base: position 123,974 of record JAVJAQ010002330.1, on the reverse strand, counting down.
AATCTTGAAAGATCTTTGATCCAACAATAGTGGCTATTACCGAAATCATCTGTGATAAGTAACAAATTGACATGTCTCCTAAGTCTTCTCTGGGAGTAACGCAATGGTCCAACTATTTCATACATTATTTTACCCTTCTCGAATTTACTTTCCAAACCATACACATTAACTGAAATATCATTCTTGTCTTCAAATTTCACAATATCCTTCAACTTAACCGGAAAATTCATACCTGTTACATCTACGACAGTATTGAAATGAGGATATGAAGAAACTTCTGACGTTCTATCGACTGCAGGGTGTAGTGCTGAAGTGATGGCCCATGCGAAGCAATGTTGATCTTCATTACGAACATTCACCACAGCTTTCCTCCGTTCAATACACTCAGGTAGCTTCAAATATGAACATCCACTGAGCGGGCTATATTTGTTGATGTTCACCTCCAGAAACATGATTTTTTCACAAGTCCAACCTTAAATACAAATCAATATTAGTAATGAATCCAATTCAATAAAAAAAAGCCTACCTGAATCACGTTCCTGGAATTCAGTAGTTTGAACGATAATGCCATCACGAAATCCATCAAATAATGAATTCAAATCAGTAGATTGGTCAACTGTTTTATTTTGGGAGTTAAATGACTTGGTCTCCTTCAGGTCTTGCGTTTGAAGAATATAACTCCCAAACACTTCCATATTCACTTTGATGATTTTGTGAATCCTGATGGCTGATTCCAGTAATTCGATGACTTTCTGCCTGATTTCATTGAAGAATAACATGTAATCGGTGGAAACAACAGAAGTCCGCACCCTGTATGTGGCAATCCGACACTTGAAGGCACTCTTTATAATTTGAACGCCATCACTCAATTGTACACATGCATTATTCTTATGCTGTAGCGTTCTTTTGTGAGAATTCACTTGGGTCAATGGAATTGTCACATTACAACAATCACATGTGTACATTGGTGTTGCAGCATCATCTAATTTCACTCGTTTCACTGATGGGCCTCCTTGACAACTCTGGAGCTGATGACGACGAAGGTTATCACTACGAGTGAAAGATTTACCACAATCACAGGAATACATCGACATCGTTTTTAATGTGCTCTCACAAAATCACTCGAAGTTAACTAATATCAAGAGAGATGTCCGACCTCTTATGAGACACTGTTGTACACACTCACGGATAATATGGTTAAACACGAAAATCCTCGTTTCTTATATAATGAATAGCGAGCCACCTCCCACTACAATCTGTGCAGCAGTTGCGCACACGGGGCCACTCGCGACTGTCTGGCGTACAACCCCTCCACTCTCTGCTGAGCTTACGGAGAGCAGTGCGGGCATTCATTCGTGGCCGGGACTTCGTGGAGTGCAGACGTGAGGTGTAGTGAGGGCTCGTGTTGGTATGGGTGGGTGGTGTTTGTCAGTTCGGGTATTCATTCGTGGCTGTGACTTCGTGGAGTGCAGACGTGAGGTGTAGTGAGGGCTCGTGTTGGTTTGGGTGGGTGGTAATTGTCAGTTCGGGTATTCATTCGTGGCTGGGACTTTGTGGAGTGCAGACGTGAGGTGTAGTGGGGGCTCGTGTTGGTGAACTTTGGGTGGGTGGTGTTTGTCAGTTCGGGTATTCATTCGTGGTTGGGACTTTGTGGAGTGCAGACGTGAGGTTTAGTGAGGGCTCGTGTTGGTGAACTTTGGGTGTGTGGTGTTTGTGCGTGTATGTGTAGACATGTGTACTCTATGCAATGTAGTACAGAGAACACATGCTTCATCCGTGTGTATGCAATCCATTCTTCATACATGAAGGATATCTTTACCGCGTATGCAAATTACCCCCCCCCCCCCCCCGACTAGAGTACACATGAAGATGCATTACAATGCGCCTATCTCAAGGTCGAATGACGTCACACACAAAGAATCCCATAATTACATTTTCAAAAAAAATTTCAAGGTCCTATGCACCAGTTGAGCCGTTCAAGGTCAACCCCCACCACTATGATGTCACTAATTAGTCATTAGTGACGTCATAGTGGTGGGGGGAGGCTTAGAACCGGCTCAAATCTCCTACTGAATGCTTTCGGAATTTTCATCCGAAAGCCTCCGTGCAGAAGGTTCCATTTGGAACCACAAATCTGCAATCCAATGCATGTCGCCAAAGGCTGATAATTACCAGCAGACGTCATGGTATGGTCTATCTGTGGACTGCAGTTTCGTCCTTTGGGACTCATCAGCACAGCGATTGACCGCATTCGAACAACGACTAATGCTCGAATGCACCATGACGAATACTGGGAACGCCACTTGGCTCATCCTTCCAAAGGACGAAACTGCAGTCCACATATAGACCATACCATGACGTCTGCTGGTAATTATCAGCCTTTGGCGACATGCATTGGATTGCAGATTTGTGGTTCCAAATGGAACCTTCTGCACGGAGGCTTTCGGATGAAAATTCCGAAAGCATTCGCTGGGCTTGTTGTCAACAAAAGTGACAACATCACACGAGTGTAATGGCGGAAAACTTCGGTTATCATATATATATAAATATATATATATATAGACTATATAATCATGGGTAATATATAATAAAATGATGAAGAAATAAAGTAAATGAAGTTCAAGATAATAAGTATTTTTTAAAGTTTCTCTTAAACAAATTAGTATTTTTTGTATTTTTCAATGTTTTCGGCAAGTTGTTATAAAAGATGACGCCTTCATACATAATAGATTTTTTACAATAATTTGTTCTGAATTCAGCCAGAGAAAAGTCATTTGCTTTTCTTGTTGAATAGTCATGGGCATTTATGGTTAATTTCAAACTCGATTTTTTTACGTTATTTTTGATCGAATGAATGAATACTGAAAGTTTGTATTTGAATACAGAAAGAATATCTAACAATCCTCTAGGTTTATAAAGATTAATTGTTGGTTCTTGCTGATCTGCATTGAATATACATCTTATAATTTTGTTTTGAAGAGTCTGAAGTGGCTTGAAAATCGTTTTATTTGCTGTTCCCCAAATTGAGATGAGGTATTGGATTATTGAATAAATTATATAAAATTTCCAAAATTGGCGAAATTCGTTTTCTCAATACATCAAGTGGGCCCAGGTCAAAGATACCATCATTGAACACCCCTATATATTGAGAAGCAGAACTCGAATTAATTAGTCGAGTTCGGAGGTCGAAACTCAATCATCACCTAGAAGATGGCAAATGAGACTTTGCCGAAACGTTGTGACAATTATCCTTCAGAGGATCAAAACCACAGAACACGGAATGAAACCCGAAAACACAATTCATCATATATATATATATATATATATATATATATATATATATATATATATATATATATATATATATATATATTTATTTATTATATATATATATATATAGTATATATATATATATATATATATATATATATATATATATATATATATATATATATATACTATATACATGGGTAATATATAATAAAATGATGAAGAAATAAAGTGAATGAAGTTCAAGATAATAAGTATTTTTTAAAGTTTCTCGTAAATAAATTAGTATTTTTTGTATATTTCAATATTTTCAAGTTGTTATAACAGATGACGCTTTCATACAAAATAGATTTTTTTTCAATAATTTGTTCTGAATTCAGCCAGAGAAAACACATTTGCTTTTCTTGTTGAACAGTCATGGGCATTTATGGTTACTTTGAAACTCGATTTTTTTTACGTTATTTTTGATCGACTGAGTGGACACTGAAAGTTTGTATTTGAATAGAGAAAGAATATCTAATAATCCTCTGGGTTTTTGAAGATTAATTGTTGGTTCTTGCTGATCTGCATTGAATATACATCATATAATTTTGTTTTGAAGATTTTGAAGTAGCTTGAAAATCGTTTCATTTGCTGTTCCCTAAATTGAGATGAGGTATTGGATAATTGAATAAATTATATAAAATTTCCAAAATTGGCGAAATTCGCTTCCTCAATACATCAAGTAAATACATCATTCAATACATAATGATTCACTCAAAAAACATGTATACCATGTTTCAAATAGAAATATGCTTGAGAACGTAATAATGACGATTTATTTTCAAATACTGATATTTTAACTACGTTTTATTTTTCTTGGAAGAACATTTCATACTGCGAGACCCTTGTGGAAAATACTATTCTGTTGAAAATTTGTCACAACAGTTTTTAAACAAATGTTTTCATTACTTCTAATTGAATGGGTATGAATATCATTAACGAAAGTAATAATGTTTGAAAAATGAGTTGGATATAAGTTATTGAGAATTTTTGTAAATCATTATCATTTCATTTATTCGTTTTTATAGTTTTTTCAATACTGAGAATTTGAGTTTTTTCCTGCATCCGTTATCTATCACAATTAAGAATGATTCTCAGGGCACGTTTTTTTTATATTCTGTAATCTTTGCTTTGTACCAAGAAAGAGGAATATCTGGATGTGCGTTTTTATGTTTTCCAGTCAAGATACAATATAGGTCCATGAAGGTTGATACTCACCTGTATCTCGATATTCTTCTTGGTATTGGTCTCTTCTTCCGTGGGTGAATATTCAACGGTTATTTCCTTGACAGAATACAGTTTGATCTCGCCACTAGTTTCGGACAATTTATAAATATCACGAATCCAATCAGCTTTGGCCAATTTCCAGAAAAAATCGACAGGAGACGAGTTTTTCAACGTTATCGTTTTCTTCATGCAATATCCCGTAGGCACTTTTTCGAAAGTTATCAGTTTCGGGCTGACGTGAATCTCCAAAGGGCAGGAATGAGCCATCAATTTGATCTGCCCGATTTCCGGGTTGTTTTTGACGGAAATGAACATTTCTCCGGTGACATTTCCCTTTTTCGGAGCTTTCAGAGACAATGTGACAACGAGGCTTTCGTTCGGTTCGACTACGAGTTCGGTTGGTTCGAGCAAGAATAGAGAATTTTCGTTCAACTCGATGTTAGTGATGCACTGGAGATCGGAGGCGTTTTGCAGGGTGAGGTTGGTTTTGTAAGGATGTGATCTAGAAAAAAAAACAAGTCGAAACCTACTACTGAAGAAGGTACGACGGCGTATAAGGGTCACTGTAAAAATAAAAAATATCTCCATTGACAGATTTTAATATGTCAATGCCAGATTAAAATCTGTCAATGACAGAATCAAATCTGTCAATGACAGAATAAAATCTGTCAATGACAGATTAAAATCTGTCAATGACAGAATAAAATCTGTCAATGACAGATTATAATCTGTCAATATGCCATTGACAGATTTCAATCTGTCAGGGACAGAATTCAATCTGTCAATACTCCATTGACAGATTTCAATCTGTCAATATGCCATTGACAGATTATAATCTGTCATTGACAGATTTTAATCTGTCATTGACAGATTTTATTCTGTCATTGACATATTTTAATCTGTCATTGACAGATTTTATTCTGTCATTGACAGATTTTGATCTGGCATTGACAGATTAAAATCTGTCAATGGAGATATTTTATATTTTTACAGTGACCCTTATACGCCGTCGTAAGAAGGTATTCATGAGATAATAATGTTTGTTAAATTGAATTCAGCTCTAGGCGAAGACCAAATAACAGCAAAAAACTTGAAATACACTGTCGATATCATTAGTTTATCTATATCACTAAAAATAAACGAATGCATCAAGGCTGGCATTTTGGGAGAACGAAATAATATTTGAAATTACCGTCCATTAGCTCTTTTGAATATGTTTTGCCAAAATATTTGTAGAGGTACTCAAAATTCAGCTAATGAATTCCATCAATGGGACCATCAGATTTGATAAATTTCAATATGCAATTCAAGCAAAATCAATCTGCAGTCACACATCTGATGAACAATGTTTATGCAAGTCTAGATGGAAGTAATTATGTAAAAAAAAAATTCTTGGATCTGAAAAAGGCGTTTGAAACAGTTAATAACAAAATTTATTAGAAATCCTATACAACTTGGTATTAGAGGTTTTATATTCAGATCAAACATAGGACAACAATCAATTTATTACAACGGAATAGTGTTATATAATGGATTACCTGATGCAATAAAAAAATTTGGAAAATTCAGTTTCAAAGTTAAGTTGAAAAATCATTTATTGCGATAGGTGGACAATTTTATTTTCATTATTACTATTTCTTTTTCAATTTCTGTGAAATATATATATATATATATATATATATATATATATATATATATATATATATATATAGATGCCTGTTAAGTTGTCACCTCCGTTAAGTTGGGTAGGCGACCTGACCTCCGGGTCAAGGGGCTGTCTGACTGATATAAAATTTGTGAATATATGATGAGGGGAAAGTCCAGAATCCGTTAATCAAAAGAGGGGTAAAGATTTATTATTTTGAATTTTGGTAGGAACCGAGAAGGCGTTGTTTCCTCATCATATATAGGCATATACTTGAGATATCTTCTCCGTTGTCACCTCCTACATTGTTGCCACGTTTCGGAGGACACAACGTAGAGTAGGTCTCTAGATCATACAATATTATATAACATTTTGAGCGAACTCACATAATCCAGTCTATGACCATTTTCGTGTGTATTTATTCCATACAGCTGCGATTTGCATGAAAATTTGGATTTAGTTTCTTCTTACCCTCTATTTCAAAATCTACCCTGTGCCGAGGGTTGCTTTTTCCCTGGGGGTGGATGCCACCCCTCCTGGGAAGGGGGTGAAAAAATTTTCTTTGAAAATAAGTGCGGAACTTCCATGAAGTTTTTTCAGAAAGGCATTACTTTTCGACTCATTCGCGAGTCAAATTGTCGGTTTTCAGGCAAAAAAAACACGTTTTTAGATTTTTATTGCGAATAACTGAGAAAATGAATCGTTTTTCAAGTCCTTTGAAAAACCTTCAATTTTATTTTTCATGTAAGTTCCTAGCATCAAAATTGAGCGAGATATGCAGAGAATAATGTCGATTCCTATTTTTTCGTTGGAAAAAAATAGTCAAAATCTCACCCTCTCTTCCACCCCTTTTGAAAAAAAAAACGTTGCCACTTCACATTTCACTTTATTAATGTTCTTATGATACGTTCTAAGTGTTTGACCAGTTGAAAGTAATGAGGGAAAATCATTTTCGTTGTTTAACAAAAAATCTCCTTTTTTTCAAAATATCTCAAAAACTATTAATGACACGCAGAATTTTGTAGAGTTCAATAGAAGATGATTTTCTCTCTTCAAGCTCAATTTTTTTCAAACATAAGTACTTTCAACTGGTCAAACACTCAGAACGTATGGAAAGAACATAAATTAAGTTTATTGTGAAGTGGCAATAATTTTTTTCAAATGGGATGGAAGACAGGGTAAGATTTTCACAATTTTCTCCAACGAAAAAATAGGAATCGACATAATTCTCCTCATACCTCGATTAGTTTTGATATTACGAACTTCCATGAGAAATAAAAATTGAGGCCTTTCAAAGGACTTCAAAATGGGTTCAATGAGATTTTTCCGAAAAATGCATTGGTTCTTGGTCATTGTACGTAGAAACTTTTCATTCTGGCAATACCAATCATTTTTCAACAAGCAATAATTTCGTTTGTATTGGGTCTGCATACATCATGAATACACGATTACCTTTGTGAAACCTAGAGTATTGCTCACCTCAGGTTTTTCGATTGATTGCATATTTCTCGAGTTATTCGCAAAAAAGAATCTGAAAAAAACTTCATGAAAGAAAAGTTGCTTTGAATTAGTCAATATATCGATTTCCGCACTTATTTTCGAAGAAAAATGTTTCACCCCCAAGAAGGGGTGGCATCCACCACAGGGCAGATTTTGAAATAGAGGGTAAGTATAAACTAAATCCAAATTTTTCTACAAATTGGTACTGTATGGGATAAAAACACATTTTACCATCATAGACTGGAGTAATAGGTGGAATATTTGAATTAGGTTTTCGATCAATCTGCATGGTATTTTCTTAGAGTTCCAATTAGTAATATCTGAAAATAAAATTAGGATTTCAATGAAATATTGAAAAAAAAACGAAGAGTTTCTGTGTATTCGATTTCATTGCTCAGGTTAAATAATGATGTCTCTAGCAGGTTTTTGAAGATATCTGGAAAACTTTTTCCATTTTGAAACACGATTATTTCATTCATTTCATAATTTGAAAAACTATGACTGGCTTCTTCATTTGAAGACTTGATCAGCGATGGATCCAATGTTCCTGTGGAACTGTTCTATGATTTCACTCTCTCGATTTGAATTATAAAATATTCTTGATGAAATAACATAGGTAAGATGTTGATTACTCCATTAGGTCTCAACAATTGCAGTTCAACAATAAATATGCAAGCACATCCGAATTGTTGTTTAAGAAAATACCATTTCGGAGATCGTGGTTCTTTGAGTGTAATAGCACGAAACAGGGTATAACAAATTCAGTACTTTCTGCACGGATCTCAGAATTTCTTCATTATCTCTTCTATTCCTGTATTCACAGAGAATTGTCTTTGGAATGTTCCGACGTTTCTGTTCATAAAATACATCAAAATGCTTAATGCAATGATATATATATATATACTACACTTTTCTTTTTAGAATATGGTTGATCACAGGATCAATCAAAGATTAAGAATTGGGGGTTATTGGTGACGAATCCTCCCTGTGATAATATAATGAGCGAATTTCTAATAGCGTGTATATCCTGGAATATTTTTAACCGAATGTAATGTGTGAAAGATTTCGCTCTGATATTTGTTTTTTCAATTTTTGAAGGTGACATTGCCTCATAAGTCAGTCATATATCTTCATTTTATTCAGATATGCAAGTTATTGAAGTTGAAACGAATTTTATCGAAACGTTGTATCCTCTGGAATACACGTATGAGATTCTGAAAACTTCATATGAGATTTCGCAGAAAACAATATATTTCAATCACTAGCTCTTGAAAAAATATATTCATCAAAAATACTTCGGTTCTAAACCCTACAGATATCAAATTATTTCTATACTGATTCGACACAATTTTCTCTATCTACCCCAGGTATGCATTCTTTTGATGGAAAAACTATGGTAGAACTAGTTTTTGTCGGATGCATCATGTGAACTGTCATAAAATTAATAATGAATACTAAATGTCCCAGTGACTCTTTCGTAATTTCCTTCCGTCAGTATATCTTTGATGGAATGCTCTCAGCTATCATAAGAAGATACATTGGAATATTATTCTTTTCTGAATTTACAAAAACTGCTATGAGTGCATCAAGTATTTAAGACTGAAGTAGAAAAAATGAAACGTATGAAATCTCATTGTTGACTGGAGTATTCCAAACTGACCAGTAACTTTTTGTTCATTAAAATGAATATGTTTGTTTGTTTCTTTGTTTGTATGTCTCTAGTAGACTCGAAAACTGCCGAATTCGATTGTCTGAAATTTATGGAATATTTTCGAGAAAGGTTGGTTGGGTGGCAGGATTTTTTTTAACAATTGTTTTCTTGCGGGCGTTTCGAATTTGATTAAATTATCCTTCGGGGCTCTGTAACAATGAATTTTCATTAATATACCTCCCACAAAACTTTTATGATTATCATCATTTCTATTTTACGAGAAATGATGAAATCCTAATCAAATTACTCGCAGAAAAAAAGTTTTTTCTTGTTTAACTTATAACTATATTAAAAACCATCATACATATCAGACACATGATAAAAAAACATTGCAACAACAAAATTTTTATAGACAAACAACCAACACAAACAACATGAAACAAACGAATAACTTCATGTATGTTATATCAGAATTATGAATGGACCCTTTGTCTCAGTATTGCGCAATATTGCATCAGCTTCTACGCCGTAGCTAGAGGAACCGTTTCAGCAGTTTCCAAGGACTTCTATGAATAGAGGAGAACGACGCAGATCTTCATCAGCATCTCCGAAGTTATAAATATCAAGAATCAAGAAATCTTCGTCATTCAAGTCTTCCCAGTCTTCGAATCATTATTAATTTATTTTATCCGATATTCCAGTATCGCGATTGTAGAATATTAGAGAAAATAAAGTATTTTTAAAAAACATAAACACCAAGTTTATGATTTAACAAATTGGCGCAGTCGGTAGGATATCGAAAACGCTGTGGAAACAACGAAACAACCAGCGGTAGTCTTCAGACTTTCAACGAGCCAAGAACCAAAAAGCAGAAACCCAGTGGACAGGACGGTCTCTTCAGCATCAAGAAACCCGCATAAGTCGTCGCCGTTGCTCATCTTATAGTGAAGAAATCGCTACGAGAAACACGCGTAAGTCGTCGAACGCTGCTCATCTTGCTGTAGCCAAAGCTCATGAAGTAGGATTGCATTCTGCCACACCGCAACAACAAGCAACAACGCAACAACAAGCAACAACGCAACAACAAGCAACAACGAAACAACAAGCAACAACCCGAAGAACGAAAACCAATCCCAAGAAGCCACTTCAATCCCAAGAAACCATATCCCGAGAAGCTACTTCAACCCCAGAAGCTACTTCAACTCCACGAAGCCACTTCAGTCCCAGAAGAACTTCAACTTCAAGCCACTAGTCAAGTTAGGAATAACCGGCGTGAGTACAACTTGAATCATTCATTTCACTCACTATTGTTTTGCAAAATTTCGTAAGATTTGGTGATATATTTCAAATCAGTTTTTCCAAATTTTCCAAACATGTCTCATCACAGTTCAAATCAAAGCCTTCATGAACCAGAAGAACCCCTAGAACAGTATAAACTTTCTGAAATATTTTCAATAGTACCGGAGTACGATGGTGATTCAATTTCGCTAGGAAACTTCATAAATGCTTGCGACCATGCACAACAAATGGCCGTAGACCAACAGAAAATTCTTTTAACAATTCACATAAGGAATAAGTTGAGAGGAAAAGCCGCTCAATTGATAAATTCACGAAATCCAAGTACATACGTAGAAATTAAAGCTTTGTTAAATTCTCATTTTGGTGATTCTAGAGATTTAACTTCACTAATTCAGGACCTTCAACGCTTAAGACAAGGAAACGGAGAGAATGCTCTCACATTCTTTTCTCGACTACAGAGTCATAACGCAAAAATGTTATCATGCATTCAAAAATCGTATCTAACAAATGAACAAAAAGCAGCACAGTCAAACCTAATAGAATCCATGGTATTGAACACGTTACTTACAGGACTTGAACCAAAATTAGGTCAGATAATAAGAGCAAGTAACCCTCAAACAATGTTAGAAGCATCAAGTAGAATAAAGCGTGAGATACAGCTCTCATACTTTGAAAACCAAAAGATAGCCAGTAGACAAATGAATTCGAATCCAAATACGACCAGACAAATTCAAAATAGGCAAACAAATCCTCAAAGAACAAATCCTCCACGAACTAACTACAATCACAATCAACTTCAATCAAGGCCTGCTTATCAACAGAATTTTCAAAATCCAACGAATTTTCAACGACCTAATTTTCAACAGAATCAACCCAGAACTAATTTTCAAACCCAACAACCAACACACTTTCAACCATCTAATTCAAATCAATTCAGGCAACAATCATATGGAAACCCACAAAATAGACCATCAGTCATACAGAGAAATCCAAATAATGCATTTCCGAGAACACATATGATTGAATATGATGATTTTGGAAACGAAATAAAGGCATACGAACCTTTCTATAACGTTTCAGACATAGAAGAAAATTCATTTTACGATGATAGTTTTCATCAGGACGATTTTTCCTCAAATAAAGTGAATGAAGAGAATATGTATGATACTGATCATTACTATTCCTCAAATTCAACGGAACCGAATAATGATACTGATCATTATACATTAACAGATATGGATTTTCACAATTCCCTATCAATAGACAACCCACCTATCGATCAACTAACAAATCAATTCATCGACCTATCGATCAATCAAACGGACAATATCGATCCTCACTTTCAAGAAACCCAGTATACGGACAATCTAATTATAGAACATCCACACGTGCAAGAGAATATCGAGATATCAGAGAACCTTGCAGCGCTAATAAAAACACCCAGCAACCTAACAATGAACGACCAACAATTTCTTTAAATCCCAACGTTAGCAATTTATTTTATATCATCAGTGCAAACAACTTCAGAATTCTTATCGACACAGGAGCTAGTATTTCAGTCTTTAAAAAGAAAACTACTGAAAATTATACAAGGCGATCTCCAGAAAATATTCCAATAACAGGTATAACAGAAGGAAGAGTAATAATAACAGAATCAGTAATGATACCATTTGGACCAAAAGAAAACCCAGTGTTTCATAAAGTTTTCGTACATGACTTAGATATAGAGTTTGACGGAATTTTAGGAACAGATTTTTTACAACATTTTGATGGAATCGTAGACATCGGACAAAGAATGCTAATTTTAAATTACAAAACCTTACCCTTATACTCTGCAAATAAATCATTAGAACCTCAACTTCCTTTACAGAATACTGAACAAAAAATTGATAAATACTTTGATCAGAATATAAAAAATATAATTTCAATCGAACCAAGAGTAGAAAAAGTCTACAAACTAAAATCAAAATTTCGAAACACAGAAGCTATACTGTTAGCTACTGAAAAGGATAAAGTAAGACTCCCCAATGCACTAGTCAAAATTAATGAAAAAGGAGAATTTTTTGTAACCATTGCCAACATAAATGCTATCGAAAAAACCATTGATTTTTCTGATTTACAATTCGAAGAATTTAATGAAAATGATTTATATGAAGAAACAGAGAATCCTCAAATAAGTCGTCGTGAAGAAATAAAAAGATTACTAAGATTAGACCATCTCAATGATGAAGAAAAAGAGTTAATTGAAAATCTTTGTTTAGAATTCACAGATATATTTTATCTAGAAGGTGATCCTTTAACATTTACTAGTGAAATTAAACATTCTATTAAATTGAAAGAAAACGCACAGCCAGTTTCAACAAAATCTTACAGGTACCCACACATACATAAAGAAGAAGTGAAGTCACAAATTTCAAAATTATTGGAACAAAATATAATAAGACCATCAGTTTCACCTTGGTCAGCCCCAGTTTGGGTAGTACCTAAAAAACTCGACGCATCTGGAAAACAAAAATGGCGTGTAGTAATTGATTACAGAAAACTAAATGAGTTAACCATTGATGACAAATATCCTTTACCAAATATCTCAGACTTATTAGACCAACTCGGAAAATGTCAATATTTTACCACTCTTGACTTAGCTTCAGGATTCCACCAAATTGAAATGGATCCTAAAGACATAGAAAAAACTGCTTTTTCTGTAGAAAATGGACTATACGAATTTACGAGAATGCCATTCGGAATGAAAAACTCTCCCTCCACTCTTCAAAGAATTTTAGACCATATTCTAACCGGACTTAGGAATGAAAGATGCTTAGTTTACATGGATGACATAATTGTCTATTCTCCAACGATTGATGAACATATACAAAATTTAACCCTAGTTTTCAAACGCTTACGAAAATCTAATTTGAAAATACAGCCTGATAAATGCGAATTTTTAAGACAAGAAGTCGCTTATTTAGGACATGTAATTACTAAAGATGGTGTTAAACCAAACCCAGCAAAAGTCGAATGTATATTGAATTATCCAGAACCGAAAGACCCAAAGGAAATCAAACAATTTTTAGGACTTGCAGGATATTATAGGAAATTTATCCCAAATTTTTCCAAAATATCAAAACCAATGACAAGATTGCTACAAAAAGATGTCCCCTTCAAATTTGACAATGAATGTAAAAATTCTTTTCAAGAATTGAAAAAAGCTTTAACTTCAACTCCAATTTTGATTTATCCAAATTTTGATGAACCTTTCATCTTAACTACTGACGCATCCTCATTTGCGATCGGAGCCGTTTTATCTCAAGGCCCAATAGGAAAAGATTTACCTATTGCATACGCATCGAGAACATTATGTCCCGCCGAAACAAAATATTCGACAATAGAACGCGAATTATTAGCCATGGTATGGTCTGTGAAACATTTTCGCCCTTATCTTTACGGCAGAAGATTTAAATTTATCGTCGACCACCGACCCCTTACGTGGTTATTTTCAATTAAGGACCCTGGCAGCAGATTAGCCAGATGGCGTTTAAAACTCGAAGAATATCAATTCGAAGTAATCTATAGACCTGGTAAAATCCACAAGAATGCTGACGCTTTATCGAGACTCAAACTTAATCATTTTAAACAGTGTTCAAAATTCAATAAAATACTAATGGCAAATGAAAATGATGAACCTGAACCTGAAATTTCAGATACTGAAACTGAAATAGCACAAGAAACAGTACTAGAAGAACTCAAAACATTCTCGAGACTTTATAAAACTAAATCTGTAATAGATTATTCGAAATTTTCATTCATTAATGAACAAATACTTGACAAAAAACACAAAGACATTGTAATATTCCCGCAAAGAAACAAAATAACAGAATTACATGAAAAAATATTTGAAGATATATTCGAGGAATATGCGGACTTCAGATATAATAAAGTTAATGTCCTCAGCAGTAAATCGGTGAAAAGTAGAAAATACTATATAATACCGTTACCATTCGATCCAGAAGGAGCTATTGAATATATGTTCAGTTCCTTATACAGAGATCAACATGTCTTTGAGCCCTCAAAAGTATACCAAGTTGAGAATAATGCTGACTTACCAATCCAAGAAATGTTTTCATACATTCTAGCAGATCAGGAAGACATAAAATTTCAAATTTGTCAAAATATTGTACAGACACCAGATGAAGATCAAATTCCTATAATTTTAGATCAATTTCATAATGGTAAAACTAACCTACATCGAGGAATTAATGAAACTTTAAGAAGGATTAGACAAAAATATAATTGGACAGGTATCGTTAAAGATGTAGAAAACTATGTGAAAGCTTGCGAAACTTGTCAGAAAACAAAAATTTGTAGGAAAAATTTAGAAAGCCCTTTGGTAATAACTGAAACACCTAAAACACCTTTTGAAAGAATAAACATCGACATTTTAGAAATACCAACTAAAAATTATATATTGACAATAAGATGTGAATTAACTAAGTTCACTCAAGCTTACCCTATACCTAATAAAACAGCAAAGACAGTAGTCACTACTTTACTACTATACTTTCAACATTATGGAACCCCTTTGAGAATCCATGCAGATTCAGGAAAAGAATTTAATAACCATCTTATGAAAGACCTATGCACACTCTTCAATGTCAAACTTACTTTTTCTAGTGTAGACCATCCCCAATCAAATGGATCGCTAGAACGCTTTCATGCCACCCTTACAGAAATGATACGAGCAAATAGAGACGAAAACCCTGACGATCACCCTTTGGAAATTGTACCATATGCAGTTATATGTTACAATAATAGTCAAAATAAAACACACGGATTTACCCCTTATGAATTAATATTCGGACATACGGCAGGTAGACCCCCAGAGACCTTATACAACCAAAAAGATCTTATGACCAAATATGTTAGAGATTTAAATAATAAAATGGAATACTTTTATAAACAAGCACGAGCTAATATTGAAGGAAAGAAAGAAAAAGCAAAAGCTAGGTTTGATGAACGTTTACATCACAAACCTCCCACTTACAATATCGGAGACAAAGTATTCGTAAAAGAATCACAAATAACAGCAAAACTAGATAATAAATTCAATGGGCCATTCGAAGTCATTGAAATTTATAAAAATTCAGCTTTTCTGAAGAATCTTGAAACAAATCAAACAACTAAAGTAAACTTTGATAGAATGAAACCATATTTTGTTTCAGATCAAAACTCAGATCAAGAATGATTGCCCTGATGCTTTTCGCCATCACTATAGTCAACGCCCAGTATAAACTGTCACCTATCAACAACTCTATAGGTATATTTTATCATGAAAAAGGTGAAATGAAAATATCAAATGAGAAATGGACTCTACTTATTGTTAAAGATATGGCACAAATCAAAGAAGCCATTGATCATAATAACCTTATCTTAAATAATTTAATATATCTGGTAGACACTGATAATCCGCGCATGAAATATTTCAACGGAGAAATCAGCATGCACATTAGCTTGCTTAGTAAAATAGCTGAACAAGTAGATACTAAGTATTATGAAACGCAAATAGATTCGAATGATTATAATAAACGATACAAAAGAGGACTTATAAACGGAGTAGGTTCAATTTGGAAAGCACTCACAGGAAATTTAGATGCCAGTGATGGAGAATATTTTAATGATTGTATAAATAAAATATACAAGGATGAACACCAAATTGAAAATTTACTTAAGAATCAAATATCTGTAACTACATCTGTTATTAGAGAATTCAATTCTACCATACAACAATTACAGGTAGATGAGAAAACATTTAATGAAGATATAAAGAAAATTGAATCTTGGATTTATAACCTTACAGACCAACTTGCTATAGTTGATGCAAAGTTGAAAACCATCGAAATTTGCGAACAATTACTGGAAAGTTATACATTTCTAGAAGATTATTTGAATGATATGTTGAACGCTATTACTTTCGCTAGACTACATATTATTCATACATCGATTATTAAACCTAAAGATCTACTATCATCTCTTCAGGAAATTTCTCAAAATACTCAAAAAAGTCATTTACCTTTACCACTGAAACTTTCTTCAATTTCTCATTATCTAGATATAATTGAGCTACAGGCATTTCAGTCAAATTCAAGAACAATTTTTGTATTGAAAGTTCCTTTAGTTGAACCAGAAACATTTACTGTTTATCAATTATATCCTATTCCAATCCTTGATAACAGAACAGGATTGCACCATATCTTACCAACCAATAAGAAATTTATTGCAAAAGATGATGATTCAATGTTGTACGCTGCATTTGAAAATTTGAATGATTGTAAAAATGTACTGTATAATTTCAAAATATGTGAAAATGTCATTCCTTATCCTATTGATAGTAATTCAATATGCGAAGCCCAAATTTTGAGACCTTTACTGGAACTTCCCAAAATGTGCACAATATCTCTTTTATTTGCAAAAGAATATACTGTTTTTTTTTATTATGAGAAAAAGTTCTTTCCAACTGTATTTTCATTTGAGAAAGCCACTTTCATTTGTTCGTTACTGAGTAGCATTCCAAGTTTTTCAGATGAATTTTCTATGAATGAATAATTCAGCGTTATCGGATAGATGAAGCCATTCATTTGTTTCATGTCGTTTATGTTGGTTGTTTGTCTCTAAAAAAATTGTTGTTGAGGTTTTTTTTATTTTCAATTATGTATATGAGTGATATGTCCGTTTGTTTTTGAAATGTTTATGAGGTTAAAACGAAAAAAAAAACTTTTTCGGTGAGTATTTTGATTGAGAATTCATCATTTCTTCGTTAAATTGAAACTTTAATTGTGGGAGGTATATTTATAGAAATTCATTGTTACAGAGCCTAGATAAAACTTATTGCAATGAATATGAAGAAAAAAAGTCATTAATATAATCACCGGCTCTGGAAACCGAAATAAAATCGGACCCTCATCATATAGCTTGGCAGCCATATTGATCACTATCATTACTCAAAAAAACATTCATGATACAATTCATGAAACTTCTTTTAAAATGATTTTTGAATGATAAATATTTTTCATACGTTCACCATTTCAAAAACGGACTGAAGAAAATAAAATATTTTTCCTAGCCCCATAAAGATTTATATCTGTATAAAGATTCCTTAAATGGAAAACGTGAGGGTGCATGCGCTTGTTGTATTATACATTGCAGGCACCCCACGTTTTTTGTTGAAGGAATCTGTATGGGAATTGAAAAAAGTCATTAATACTTTTCAGTCCGTCTTAAAAACATGGTATATTGAAAAATATCTAGTAAATGATAATTATTTTCTGCTTTTCAGTCTTGTGTCAGGTCTACGAAATCTTGCAATGATTAGAGCTCACCCCAAAAATTCCCACATACCAATTTTGAATGGAATCGAACAATAATCACAAAATTCGTCAGCCGTCTTTAATAAATGAACATGTTTAAATTCTGATATATAATTCTTACATACTTTCTCACATCAGATATTTAATCACGATTTGGTACTCTTGTAATAAAAATATATATATATATATATATATATATATATATATATATATATATATATATATATATATATATATATTGTTTGTAGAATGAGGCAATAAAGGTAATATATTAAAAAAACCTTGGACTACTCCATCTTCAGAATTATACAAAATGACCAATAATATGACTTTAAACTGCCTAATTAAATTAGAAAAAGCCAAACTAATCTACAAAATAACAAAAAATATCCTAAAAACTAACAATCCATTCCTGAAAATCTCAAATATACACGGTTATAATACCAGAAGTTTCAATAATTTTCATCTGAACAATGTTCATTCCAATAAAGGAAGCTCAAGCTCAACTGAAATATTCAATGAATTGCCAGAAGAAATGAAATCCTCTAGGTCTCTTCATATTTCCTTGAGAAAACTTTGATGTTCACTGAATGATATTATAGTGAATTAATAATGGATTACTTCGTTATATTATTGTATAATATTGAGATTGTGACTTCCTTATATCAGAACTATGTTCTGCCTGGAAGCTGTATGTTCAAATAAATAAATAAAAAGCATTACGTACTCACCGTTTTCATATTGATTGTCTATTAGAATATCAGGAAATCATTATTTAAAAAGTTTCTTACGGTTGCTTGGCAGGCGTCTTAATACTATTTTTTTATATTCGCGAGACGTACTTTTTCTAATTAACTTCTATACCTATTATGTAGCTTCAATAGATACATATGCAAAAATTACCATCCTGTCCACCCATCATAAATCCCTTGGCTTCCGATGACAGCGATCTTGGATAGACCGAGATCTTCAATTTTCTTGAAGAAAACCCCGTGCATTGACTTATTCATATGCAGTTACAGGAGCATAGCTTTCTACGGCATTCATGTTGTCTTTTACTGAATGGATTCAAGCTCAGTATCAGAGTTGTGATCACAGAATACATAAATCAATTCAGAAATGTAACAGCCCCTTTGCCGTGCAAAATTTGTTACCTATCCGAACTTGTTTCTGTAATCTGTGGTTGTGATCACCACCTTCAGTGGTGTCAAAAACGAGAACGAGTCAGTTAGCTGCATGGGCAGCTGCTCTTCACTTGGTCTTGATTCCCCGATGACTACAAGCTCTGTACAGCACCAGACTCCAAACTGTCGAGAGAGGTTTGCAAACGAATCAAGACGCCTCTCTCTATCCATTTCACTGTTCCAGGAGAGTACAGTAAAATGAAACGGTAGGCAGTCATTTCGTTGGTTTTCGACAGTTGTAACAACTCGTTTTTAATGTAGATTGTGACAACACTGGCAGCGAAGAAAGCTTTTCACTATAGCTTCATCCTGTAGGTGGCGTTGTTCTATCCAAAGGTATGTATACGTTACTCTGGTATCAAGATGAATAATAATAATAATAATAATAATAATAATATCGTCTTCATTATTTTCTTCCTTTTCAACGGTACAGTCATTTAAGTGAAAATGAAATATATAACATATTCAACTTTGGAAGAAAATTAAAGGCGGAGTTCAATTTCAATAGTGACGAATCACCATGGAAATTGCTCTTCCACTCAACCTCGAATAATTCTACCTTGCGAAATTCACGAGGAACGTCCGAAACCGAAGTTTCCTGCCATTACTCTCGTGGGTTGTTCCTTTGGCGAAATGCATTGGTTTGCAAATTTGTGGTTCCAAATGGAACCTTCTCCACGGAGGCTCCCAGATGGAAATTCCGAGAGCATCTGCTGGACTTGTTGTCAACAAAAGTTACAACAACACACAAGAGTAATTGCAGAAAACTTCAGTTTCGGTCAACTAGCTGCATTTCATATGCGTATTTTTTCCAACGACTTCTCTTGAGATGGACCATTTTCAGGAGGAGCGGACCGGAAGCATCTAGTCCTATACCTTTCCAGGTGTTATACTTAGTTCCTACCACTTCTCATATAGATCCGTATAACGTACAGGAATGACATCCTTGTGTGAATCGGTTCAACAAAGTTCAAACACAACTGAATTTCAACCCCGACTTCAAACTTTATAAAGTTTTGTTTCAATGAATGGTATCTTTCCAGGGCTACTATTGCAAGGCATAATCATTTAATGGTTCCACATGATCACAATTAGGTACTTACTTTGAGGTTCCTACAATTATCGAGCCAAAATCGAAAACATTCTCCTCCTTGAAATAGGTGAATCTGTCTCCTAGGATCTTCTCATCGTAGCTCTCTCGGCAATTCGGGAACATGGCTTCTGGTGTGGAATTTATGGTCGGCAGCTCGCACACAGCGCTACACTTCACAGATTGGGTCGAATCCGTTCCTAGTATGGACAGCGCGTAGGTGTTGGTGTACTTTCCACAAGACACCGGTGAAAATGACACCTGGTATTTCAAAATGTCGCCGGGTTGCAGAACCTTTCTCGCTAGAAAAGGGGTGGAGACAGCTTCTGAAAATATCGAAGAGATAGTTTGTTAGTGTGTATTCTGAGTTTATCTTCATCAGTGGTAATCAGTATTTACCACTCTATAGGGTGGAAGGGTAGGAACATTTTTAAGTAAGTTTTAATCCGAAGGAATATTACATGTTTATAATTATTTAATTATTATGGAATATAAGCCCAAAATCATGATAAGAAGTATTGGAAATGGAAAAAACAGAAATATGTATGAACGAACATACAGTGGAAAATGAAATTGCTTGAGCTATGAAAAAAAAAAATGAATAAAGAAAAAGTGAAAGAAAAAAGCAATGAGTGTAAGAAAATGTTGTTTTTAAATAGCTATTGGCTGAATACAAATTTTTTCAAACCCTGCTTGAATTTTTTTGTCGATCGATATTCTTTTATTTTATTTGGAATTGAAATGATCATGACACCACTATGATATATTGATTTTTTGCCAATATCTGATTGAATTTTATTCGTTGCCAACAATTGTTTTTTGTTTTGTAGAGTGATTGTGAATATATTTGCTTAATACGACTGGAAACCGGTTCTATTCATCTCGAATACACCCTCTTTAAATATGTCCTGAACTGGATAATAAAACTTTTATCTATGAGCGATGATAGATATCCACGAAGGTGCCATCTGGAGTTACTCTTGTCTGATCAATGTGACATACGATATAATTGGGTATATAAAATCAAACAATGGTTCAAGTCAATTGACAGTCTTGGAATATTAACTCGACTTGATCGCCACCTCTTATGCTCCAATAAACACACATTGCTTCAAAAATTTGAATACAAGTGTCACAGTGATGATCTTAACAAAATTGCATTCTGTAGATATCCACTTTTTCATCTAGGTTTTTCAGATAACTCATCTCCTAAAAACTATCTCACTTATAGAACGTCAATACACGTCATCCGCTTAATAGCACAAATTCGCCTGACATACAAGGACAGGCTTAGGATATCAATCAAAAACTTTCACTGGTATATCGATTTAAAAGAAATTTGCTCCTTATGCAACACTCATCAACAACAGAATCTGCGGCATATTCTTTTTGAATGTCCCATACTTTCAGTCCTTAGACCTGCAGTACCATTCTTAGCTAACTACGAATCTTTTGTGATCTGAAAGTATCAATTTTTACTAAAGCTGCGCTCTTTCCTTATGAACGAATAACAGAACTAAATTTTTCTCATATCATGCTGTACTAGTTGAAATACTCTCTCCCTATTTTTTGTCTTCTCAGTTTGTTTTTCAGTCTCAAATACTGTGTGAACCAAACGATTGTTATAAGATTTTTGTCTTTGGAAACAATAAAGATATTATTATTATTATTATAACAAATTTCGTTGAAAATAAGATTAGATTCTTTAGTATTATTTCTGATAGAATGGATAAAACAGCTGATTTTGAGTTCAAGAAGAGAAATGATGTCCAAAAGTTTGTATGGCTTGTATAAATTTGATTCTGATAAGATAATTTGTAAATACACTTGATTGTTTTGTTTTGTAAAGTTTTGATAGATTTCATTTTAAATTTACTTGCTGCAGAAATGAGATAATGTAGTTGTGAATGAATAAGACTAAAATGAATATTCTTCAAAATTTTTCAGAGAAAGAAAGTGTTTCAATTTGGAAAGAATTCCAATAAGAGGAGATACCTTTTTTCGAATTTTTCCAATGCGTTTGTTCCACTATACTTTTTCGTCAATATATAAACCTAAGAACCTAGTTGTTTCTGTATATTTGATAGAATTGTCAAATTCAAAACAATGAATTATTTTTCGGTTTTACTTTACGTCGGATCCCCGAATTGACCTTGAAGAAAGTCAGGCAATGAAGTAAGTATTTTAACACAGAACGATTTTACGTTTCTGCACAGGCTCAATTTAGTTCGCGTCAACTATAGTAAGAGAGGTTTTTTTTCTTCTGCTAGCAGAGAGATTATGTACCACCATAGAAAAACGTGTTTTCGAAGGAATATGGTTCAATTCGAGTACTGTGAGAAAAATTGATTTATGCTAGGCTCTTACAAAACACGCTATAGATATAATACACCAACGTTGAGCACTACCGATTTCAGATAATAATTGTCTTTTAGCTGAAATATGATCACCGTTCTTAATATACAATGTACTATTTGTTGCTCACCTTTCGCTGATGAAGTTAAAGATGAACGATCACTCTTTTTATCTGCACTCAGTCTTCTTTTGGTTCCTTTCTTTTTGGAAACAGTAGTGATGCTCACCTAAAAATATCAATGAGATAAGAGAAAATTATCTCTTGAGTTCTTTAGTGGGACAATAGATGAATTAGGAAATACTTTCACTAGAATTTTTTATTCCAGATGTGGCATTACCTAACATCTGTCAAATACGAAATGAACGCTTTAAAATAGTTGGAGTAGAAAATCGTATATAACTAATTCTACGAAGTTTTGATTTTTTTATGCTGTGTGTTATTACGGTATTGTACGAAACATTTTGAATATAAACATTTTCACATGGTGCTGTTTCCATATTTAACATTGTACAAAAACTCCTATTCAGCATCACTTACCTGACAGTCAGATTTCACAATTTCCATTACACCGTGACATATTTTGAATTCGTCCAGCTGAACGTTCCGTCTCCTTTTGATCTTTTTGAAAACAGAAAACGTTGTGGATGATTCGAGTACTTCAGTTTCATTTTTTCTGCTCAGATCTCTTATTGCATCTGCGAGTTCTCGATTATTCTTAAGCATAGCACTCAACATCCCCTCGTCTATGTATCTATCGTCCCAACAGTTGTTGAATATCCACAGTGGTATACCTTTGAATAAAATATAAATGAAAATATATAATATATAATAAAAAACATTCCGTAATGAAATTCTCGAGATGTGGCAATATACATAATCATAAAACAAGGCAGTTCAACGATCTGTCAACAAATAATCTCATAACAAAGTTTGCTCGGAAATCTATTGACTATAAGGGGGTTGTTACATTTAATCAATTAACATCAGAGATCAGGAATTTTCCCGATTCAATTAAATTTAGAATTGCGTGGAAACATTACCTCAATTGAATTTTAATTTCTCACAGTTCTGAAAAATGTAGCTCTAGGCATATTTTTTTTTTTAAATTCCCGGTATAAACTTGAAGTTTCTTGGAAATAAACGAATGTCGATTCAAATTAATGACTTTATTATAATGAAACAATCAAAGTCTTTATTCTTCTGGTCGTAATCGATCGATAATCACACATCCGAATATAACCTTAAAAATTACCAACGCGATCATTTAACCAGATGTTTGGATAATTCATCAAAAATAGAATTGAAATAAATATATAGACAATCATTTTATTACCCGGGAATGGTGTTGTATAATGGATAAGCTGATCCGAAAAAATTGGAAAATTCAATTTCAAATTGAACTCCAACAGTCATTCAATTGGGATTCGTTCATGGCAATAATTTGATATTTCTATTTTAATTTTTTTGAATTTCGATTATTTCATTACATATCATAACTCAAAATATCAAAATCGAAAAGAGTCAACTTGAAAATCATCATATTTCGCAGGGTTGATATCATTTTTTTAAATGAGAGAAGTATCTTGTGGAAATGCCTTTGAATTATCTGTCCAGTAATGAGTCATCTTTAAATATAATATTTCGAAAACGTATCACTGGGAATCGAAAAAAGTTTAAACGGAAACAAACTGAGATTTCGAAATATTTGGATTGTGTGCAGTGGAAACCGTATAGGGTTCTCCCTTCTGGGCGCAATCATAAGAGTGTTCGACAAAGGGCAAGAAAAAAAATATATGTAAGTGCTACCAAAATGTCATAACCTCAACCACACCAATTCATACGTACCTAACGCGTCACTAACTAAAGTTTTCAAATTGTACGAACTGGCAGCTGCTTTTCCTTTGTTTTTCGCTGATGTCTTCGAGTCTTTTCCGGAATCTTTCGTCGAACTTTTTGCATCCCCTTTGAGCATTGTGTTCTGCCTAGAGCTTGGTGGCTGTGATGATAATAACAGAATAATTTTTTTCAAATCAAATATATCCGTTATCTGTAGGGTATTTTAATATTATTTTTCGGCAGAAGTTTTTCGTATATCTCAAAAGGAAGAAGGTATATACAATACAAAAAAAAAACAAAAAACAAAATCTTCATGAATCATTTTTTACAATCAGTGATATTATCTGGAGAGAAGAAGTTGAATTGAATATTTTATTAAATGTTATTCATCAGAATTTGTTACAAATTGAAATATTCTTTGACGTCAAACAAAAACTTGCTACCGAAAAACACTCTCGATATGATAAAAAATACACACCCTCATTGGTGACTGAGGTCGTTTCTCCCAGAATTGGCACTTGAAAATGAGATCATCCAGGAACTGTCGAAACTGTTCGAAGCGTCCTTTCAATTCTTTAGGCATTGCCTTGAGTATTTCTGAAACAATAATAGTAATATGAAAAATAATTCGAAAAACAGTTTATATCAAACTGACGTTTAGATTTATCTGTTTTACCCCTCGATTTTACACTGCCCTTCTCAGAACCTGAAATAAGAAAACGATTAAAAAAACTGAACATATGAATATCGTTGAGGAAACTTTTTTCCACAATTTTATGAATATCAACAGAAATTTCGATATTATTTATTCAATATACAGAACCGGACTTTGGTATGAGGAAGTAGAAAAATTAATATTGAATCAGATAACATATCTTTCATTGATATCTAGTATTTTTAGTATAGTCTCTTCTGGATTTTTAAATATGACATTTTTTAAATATTCGAACAGACAGTTATAAATCTTGATTCCGGTGAAGTACAACGATTTTTTTCCAATAGTGCTGTTGTCTAGTGAGATAATTATGATTTTATCTTTTCTGGTAGTTATTTTATTGAAAGTTCAAGCAGTATTTATCCAAGAAAGCATTTTATTGTGTTTCAGATTTTCATAAATGATTTTTTTTATTTATACATATTCTGGTTCCACACTGTGAAGTATTATGGAATAAAGTGATTATTATTATTATTGGAATGAATCACATTTGAATGAAAATAGTTTGAAATTTTAGTATTGTGGTCATGTATAGCATAGTGTTTTGACTTTTTTTATAACATTTTCGAAGATTTTGTTATTTTATGTATATGCTTAAATTTTTTATATCCAATTAGATGATTCAGTCATATTGTTTGCAATATAATATAAATTTGCAGGGGTATCCCACGGTTTTCTGAATATTATATTTATTGCTTCGTTCATTAAAGCGATAAAATATATTCTCTCGGTTTTTGTAGCATGAAGTCCGAATTGTAATGAGGTATCTGATATGAGAGACTATGGGGGCATTATAAATTAGAATCTGAACGTTTTTATTCAAAACATGAATTCTTCTGTAGGCCAATTTTTTTTTTATTTGTACTCACTGTTTGCTATTTCGAAAATAGTTTTGGACTAAATTGATTGCATGACCTCTTATAACATAGCTATTTAATATTTCCAATCGAATATTGTGATCAACAGTGTCAAATAATTTTTTCAATTCTAAAAAATGTTGCACCACATAATCTCTATTATTTGATCTTTCATAAATGTTATTCATAAGATCAGTTTTTGCAGACTGGGTGTTCATATTCTGTTGGAAAGTATTTTGAAAATTGTCAAATTTAATACTGTCAGTGATGAAATTTGTAAGTTGGCTTCTGAGTATTTTTTCAAATATTATTCGCAAATTGATTCAAGAGAGCTATTGGACGGTAATTTGAAACATATTTTCGTTCACCTGATTTGCATATCGGTTTCAGAATAGTTCTTTTCAGATAATCAGGCAAAAGTGCATCTTCAATGCTATTGTTTATAATGAGTGAAAGAGGCAAACTTATTGAATCTACAAAGTATTTAATTTTTTTTATTGTAGTCTTATCATCACCTGGTACTGGATTCAATTCAAAAGACATTATTACATGGTGAATGAATTCTTTTGATAAAGGTTTAAAAAATTATTGGGTTTTTATTTTTTTGACAAATCAGTTCCAATTTCAGAAAAAAAATGTATTACATTCTCACTTTTCCGGAATGAATGCAAATACTCAGTGGTCAAAAGTGCAACTTCAAGTAACATGTGATCATCCTGTCTATTGGCACCGAAAACTGTGCGTGAGACGAAATTTAGAAATCAGTCCTGAGTCAACTGTACATGAGTATTATATTGAAGGAATTGAAGTGACAGATAAATAATCCTATTCCAAAGATCGTCTACATTATTATTCGTTCTATTGACATCTTACTGGGGAGTTTTACAGCTTCAAAATGTTCCTGTCATCCAAACATTTTCATTATTGATCAATCATTTTGGAAAAAGTGAATCGATACGGTCTAGTAGTTATTTAACCCCTCTGGAAAGTGTAAAAGGTATGAAGATTTTCTTCATATTTTTTGAGATAAAGCTGGAATTTCGAGTTAACCAACAGAATCAAATAGATATCATTTCTTGCTGAAGTAAGCCCAAAAACAAAAAACCTCTCCCTCAGTTTTATACCTTTCTTGCTACCCTTCGGCGATCGTTTCGGACTCTTATCGCTATCGACGTTCTTCTCGGATTCATTGCCAACCAATTTGCGTTCTTCGTTCTTTACATAATTATCCAATGTGTACGACAAAATTACGACCTGTACGTATTTCGCGCAGCCTATCGCGCGCAACAAGCAGTCCAAAGCGACATCTGTCGTCGTCAAGAACGCGCTGTGCAAACTCTCTATTATGAGACCCTCTTCCGCGCTTTCGAATCTCTTCTTCAGTAACGCCCAAATCGAGTCGATCGAAATGCTCGCGGCGTCTCTTCCGCCGGATTTGCTCCCCGATTTTTTCTTGTCGGAACTCTTGTCGGATTTTTGACTTTTGTCCGCGCTGCCCTTTGATTTTTTAGATTTTTTGGAGTGGCCGGCGGACATTGATTTTATTTTTCTCACCAGTAGGTCGTAAGCATCTGGAATGTGAAGAAGTCTTTAGTTATTTAAGCTTCATATATGTATATTTCCAAAAGATCAATCAACATTCCTACTAATCCCATAGTATTCAATAATAAATTGATGAAATACACAGAAACAAATTCATTTTAAGATTTATATATTGATGAGAGTATGTCATGGCATAAACATATTGAAAGAATTAGAATGAAAATATTTCCTCACATTGGAATTTTCTACAAAATCAGAAACTACATATCTCTCAAATTATTGAAAAATATATACTTTAGTCTAATCTATTCACAATTGCATTATCCTATCTCCAGTTGGGGGACAGCAAGTAAATCTGCTCTCAAACCTTTGAAAACTCTACAAAACAAAACAATTAAATGTATTTATGAATTACCTTATCTAGAATCAACAATGAATTTATACAAACCGCACAATTTATTGGACTTGGATTCTCTCCATAAACTCAAAGTTAGCTGTATCAACCATTCTATTAAAAATAATAGTAAGAAGTCAGATATTATTTTCACTCAAATTGCTGATATGCATAATTACTCCACAAGACAAACAAAATTATTAGCAACAAATAAACACAATCAGATTTCGGAAAAAAGTCAATTTACCATGATGGTATCATAATAATTAACTCAATTCCAGAAACAATTTAAGCATTTGGCTCAACAATGAAATATAAGCAAAAATTCAAACAACTTTCCATTAGCTAAAGTACAATATATTGTGCATGTAGTCAACATTTGTTTTTTTTTTACCTTCATCGGTATTCATCAGTTTTTCATATTGAATGCCTATAAAAATGTAATTTCGTTGAATATATGGTTTTTTATCCTTTTATACTTTGAAAATTTCATATATTTACTATGTACTTGGTGCGTTTTAGTCCCTATTCATAAACATGTAATGTTTTTTGGGATGATAAAATTGAATTGAATTTTTATTGTATCGTTCACAAGCTGCTTGTGTGAGCTAGGGTCTACACCATTTGGTTGCTGAGTTTTGAAGATTAGACCACAGATTACAGAAACAAGTTTAGATAGGCAATTGTAAAAATCAGAAAGTATGTGGCGCAATTCTTATGGCGGTTGTTGAGCCAAACTTTTTCAAAATTGGATCGTTTAGATAAAACTGTAGAAATTAGAAATACAATATTGCCAACGAGCTGATGGCGGATTATCCATACTCTAGGCGTTCGATACAAACCAACCAATAATAAAAATCCATCTCGCCACCGATTACAACACATCTCATGTGCGAAAAACAGTTTTCTTTGGAATATATGGCGTCACATACCCTAAGACGACTTACATTATATGACGCAATTCAAAAGAATGCATTGATTTCTGTAACTTACCTGGAATTTTAAGAGAAACTTAAGCATTATGTTAGTTTTCTTTCAATAGTGGCAGCGTGAATTCCGAAGAAAACTGTACTTTGAACACGAAATATGGGTTGAAAATTCGATTCCGAAGAGATTTTTCAGTTTGTTGGGTTCACCAACTTGATTCAAGTAGAGAAAATCACTGGATTATTCATGAAATAAACGATGACTTTTTCGTGCATTTTTTAAAAAACATGGTCTTCATCTACTATTGAATGAAATACAGCTCGTAACTCGCAGAAAACTATTTAGTTGAAATAAATTCGGAAGTTATGCCTCAGAGTAATCAAAATTTCAAAAATGCATCACATGTCAGATGGACGTCAAAATCAACTGACACTATCATAAAATGATGTCAGTGAACCAAAAATAAACATTACAACTAATGGACTGGCCTTTATGATATTCCATACAACACGATGCAGAATACATTAGTAGAGAGAGTATATGCACATAGAAACGATATCGTGAAAGACAGAATGACAATTCCATACTGGACAATTCCATCCTTCTTAACCTCTCTTTATCTGCTGCACTAGGCATTCCAGATCACGTGATGTCAGGGGGGTAATTACTAGTTTAACCATGGAAATAATAGCTTATCCAATCCATCTTGGCACTAAGCACTAGCTCAGATACTTTTTCAGTTGCACAATGGTAGTGTAGACCATGACGAAAGAAAAAAAACCTTCTAGGAATGAATTTCAACAAAGTAAACCCATATAATAGGTGTTTTTTTATCTTAGTATACTTCACAGATATTGCTGGGCATATACTTTATTAGTTCTTTGTCAAGATGGATTGGAAGAGCTGTACACCCATTTGAAAAAAAACGCAATTAATGAAAGAACGTCTAGAAATAACATACATGTTCGAATTCCCAGCTAGGTAATTCCACGTAAAATGCGAAGACAGTTTAATATACATGGTGCTCCATGTGAAACAAGCGCATGAACTTCAAATAAAGTTGATGAAAATCAAAGTAAAATTCGAAGCACCCTGAATGAATATAAAGGTAATAAATGACAACTTAATGGGATAAAAAGGGAATTACGAGAGAGCTGAGTGGTCGATCGTAAGAAATGATTTTTCGAATGATTTTTTTAGCAATTCGGTAAATTGTTGTACACTTCGATTCCTACCATCTCCAGGATGCGCGACTACATCTACTTTGTTGGTCTTGAGTGTGTTTTCAATAAGTTCATTTATTTCCATGGCAGGTTGACTCTCGTTCATCAGCAACTCTTCGTATATCAGACTGTCTATACTGCAAACTTTCAAAGACAGTGCTCGACCGGCTCTATTTGCAGCTTTGTAATAGCCTGCAATGATCACAGAAAAATAAAAATTTCTATATATATAGAAATAAAAATAAATAATTTTCAACTACTTCTCGATTTGTAGTCCTTGAAATATACACATTTTGATTTCGAATAAATGTAAATTTCACTGAATAAAGTCGGGTAGACTACGTGAGAATTATTTTCACCTCGCGCTCATACAATATTTTCGAGTCATTCTTGAATAGAAATACATTCGCTAGAATTGAAAAAAGGAAAGAAAATTTGGTGTAGATAGGAGCCAGAGCTAAACATTTGCGCTAGCAATATATTGTTATTATTATCTTTTGTTTCATCGCTTGCTAGACTATCATGAACCGGTAAGTTCATTAGTTATATGGCATTTCTTCGAATAATCCATCTTGGACATTTTCATCGCTCCGAAGAAAATTATTGAAATCGAGCCAGTGTAGATCGGGAATTGGCATCAATTTTTTTCAAAGAAAATAAACAATAGAATACAGTTTCTTCAGGTGATTTGAAGGCAAATCTATCAAAAAAACACGTTTATTTCATCAATGAGAACCTCATGTGATGTTCATTTGTTTCTGCGACTACATATTCCTAAGTTGTCATATTTTCCCATGTTTTTGTATTTTGGCGAATGCGCGATATCATCATTCGCCAAAATTCACGAAATTTGTTCTGTTTCTATCGATTTCTTTTTTCGATATTTGAATTTTTTTGTGTGATATATATATATATATATATATATTACGTTTATTACTCCCAAGGAATAACATGTATTCATAAAAAAAATCTTGATTTCAAGCAGTTAAATTCAATGGTTCATTAACAAAAACAAAAAAAAATCACTGTTCCTTTTTTATATATTTCGTATTCTTATACCCATATCCCTTTATAAGCACATGTGTTTTTTGGGATTCAAATAAATTAATATAAATAAATATGATATACACAATATAGTCATGGGTAAGATATAATAAAATGATAAAGAAAAAAGTAAATGAAGTTCAAGATAATAAGTATTTTTTCGAGTTTTTCTCAAACGAATTAGTATTTTTTGTATTTTTCAATATTTTCGGCAAGTTGTTATAAAAGATGACGCCTTCATACATAATAGATTTTTTACAATAATTTGTTCTAAATTTAACCAGAGGAAATTCATTTGCTTTTCTTGTTGAATACAAGATTTGTAAAAAAACGGAATTAATCAAAATGAACCTGTCAGCGGTGCTCCATGGAAAATGAGAAAGACTCCATTTCTAGTTTGTGGCTGGTCGATGGTGGGTTTTTCAGGTTCGATTATCGTCACTCTCGCATTCAGATCATCCTCAACTATACAAACGTCGGTCTTCGTATCATCATCCTCGAAATTCATAGTTTTTAAAAGATCTGTGATTCAATATTCAGTATTAGCGAAGAAAATGTCTACCCTTCTATGCTAAGAAGTGGAAGCAAAATTCTAAATAATAACCTTTCATTTGAACCAAAACCTCGTCCTTGCTATAGTGCTCCAAAGGGTCTGAAGAACTTTCTTCTTCAGTTTCTTGATCATCGTCGCGAACAGATTTTTCTTGCCTCAATCTATTCAGAAGCGATATGTAGTTCGACTGGAATAGTTCGGGTAATCTACTTCCAAGATGTCTTTCTGGCAAAAGAACGCTGTCCAAGTTATGGGTATCCAAGTACAGCTCAACACAATTCATTTCGTCGTAGAAATCCCTGCATTGAAATTTTTCATTGTGAAACCCAGATAGTTCTGGAATACTTGGAACCTCCTCGAAATTGAAATGAAGGACAATTGTGAAAAAATCAGGCTGTCATTCTTTTTTTTTCAATGACTATCACTGGAAATACTGAAATGACAAGAATTGTGAAGACACTTTTAGTGTTATATTTATTGAATTATCTGATTTATTATATACACCGGAAAATAAGCATGCTAACACCTTCGTGGTCTGTATAAAACAACGGATTTCGAGTAACTTTCATTTGTTTATCTCTAAAAAATCGAATTTATCAGAATCTGACCATCCCATCAAAATAGATAATGAAATCATCAAATATTCTTCTATTGCGAGATTTCTGGGCATATACATGAACATTTGACATGGAGTAAACATTTGGAAATTCTGAGAGAACAGATCTCTCCAATTATAGCAGTCTTTTCTAAATTGCGAAATTTTCTGCCTTTGAAATATTTGAGAATAATTTAATTTTCTCTGGTATATTCTAGATTTCAATACCTAATTCCGGTTTGGGGATCAGCAACAAAAACGTTGTTGAGACCTCTGAAAGCTTTACAAAATAAATTAATCAAATGTATGTATAAATTTGATTTGAGAACTGACAAAAAATTTGTACAAACCCAATCAACTGTT
Organism: Zygogramma bicolorata; assembly: GCA_032362365.1. Classification (NCBI taxonomy): domain Eukaryota; kingdom Metazoa; phylum Arthropoda; class Insecta; order Coleoptera; family Chrysomelidae; genus Zygogramma; species Zygogramma bicolorata. Next base: position 91,303 of record JAVJAQ010002330.1, on the reverse strand, counting down.
AGATATATCTTCAATACATACGCTAAAACTCTGCACGTTCATTCATTTGGTTAGAAATGAATTGAAACATTCTAATCTCATCTTCAAAATTAATAGTGACCAACATGACCATTCAACCAGATGTTCAAATAATTTATCAAAATGAAATTCAGATCAAACATAAAACAACAATCAATTTATTACAACGGAATAGTGTTATATAATGGATTACCTGATGCAATAAAAAAAATTTCGAAAATTCAATTTCAAAGTTAACTTGAAAAAACATTTTTTGCAATAGATGAAGGAACATTTTATTTTATTTTTAATATTATTAATTTTTTATTTCTGTGAAGTCTGATTTCTTTATCTTACTTTTTTTTTCTATTTATTTGATTCATTTTTCAATTTTTTCTAATTTTCCCTTTAATAAACTTGTAAGTTTCTTGGGAAATCAAAATCATTCAAAAATTCAAAAATACAATTTGAATAAAAATTCAGTGGAGGAAAAATTTTAAAGATGTAAAAATGTGAAAAATAAACTTAAAACTATAAAAAATTATTATTATTTTTATATGATTAACAAAATTCGGTTATTTTAGTTAATGAATATGGTACCTTAAGATTTTTATAAAGTCTTTTAAGGATTCCAGTGCAATAAATTCTAGAAGATTCATTGAAAAATTTGAGTTTTTTGCAAATTCAACCAAGAATTTCGGACTTGTTCCTCTTGTACCTACAAACAAACCAAAAATTTCAATATCTCACGTAACTTTGAATCTTATTTATTGAAAATTTATTGCAATTATTGAACATCTGAAATCAGATGGAAGAATTAAATTATAATTCAATCAAATATTTCAAGTTTCCTCTGAAGCCTTGTTATTTGTTTGGTAATTTGTTACAAACTTCAAATTCATTATGTAAAATGGATTTTTTTCGCAGTTCTCTTCAATTCAACTGGTGGTTTTTGGATTTTTGAATTGCCTAGATTCATCAAAATGAATGAATGAACATTTTTTCACTTCATTCGAATAGGTGACATCTAGGAGCTTATTTTTTCATATAAATTGAAGGTAGAATAACTGAATTGGCAACTTTTCGGTTATATTTTTCCTTCTAATTCCTGCTGAATTTGAATATTTATTTTTTTAATCATTTCAATTTTAGTTATTTTGATCAAGATCTCATTGTTGATATTTTTGTGCCTTTCATTTTATATTTTTTGACCTAATAATGTTTATGGAAATATTTTATTCTCTACAAAATTGTTAAGCGTCACGTAAATCCAAAACTTCTAATGGTGCACTGTTCTCAATTCGGGCGTGTTCAGCAACTTTGAAAAGTGGTGGATCAGTGGGATGTGGATGAAATCCAGTCTTTGGACAGTTTGCAATGAATTGTAAACCATGAGTTGAGGTTAATTTAAATAAGCCAGTTTCATTATATTTTGGCGAGCATACTATTGCAATAGCTTCGGGCATCAGTAATTGATAAGAACAATGAGTGTGAAGATCCACGCTTGAAAGAAATGCTGTTTGCGTAGGATGAGTATGAATCCACCCTATTGTTATTAAATTATGTTGATCTTGGAAATTAAACATTTCTTCCTCGTTCATCGCCATACAAGAGTCCGATGTTCCTTTTTGCTTTGGTAAAATCATATGAGTTATGATCAAATCATCCATCACTAGTTTTCCTGCTAGTATGCCGCATGTATGACTCTGTAAATCATGATTTACTTCTCAAGAAACCAGAACTTATCGTAATTCGAGGAACCGCTTATGAATTAATGAAAAGTTACATATCAGATAGAACTCAATATGTTGAAATTAATGACACCATAAGCGAGTCTGCCACATTTTGTTATGGAATACCTCAGGGAAGCGTGATAGGCCCATTACTATTCAATATTTATATAAATGATTTATACAATCTACCTCATATTGGTCAAATACATTATTTCGCTGATGACACTGTTATTTTTTATACTGCAGCTAGTTGGTTTCTGGGCACACTTGCAAGAATGATCAGCAAAGGGAAATGTGAATATATATATATATATATATATATATATATATATATATATATATATGGAATATAATACCACTTATGAAAGAATTTATTCCATGATAATATAACCACTCTTTCTCGACACACGAAAGGAATGCCTTGTAACGTTTAAAGAACACCGTGTGAATCAAGGGACAGGAGATACGAATTAACATTTACTTTGAATTTTATAAGTTTGTACGCCTCAGGAACGACCTCTTTAGGCAAGGAATTCCAAAGCTCAGCTGTTCTATTGGAAAAAGATTCCTGCGCAAGAGAGGTTCGACAGGTCTCCAGATTCACAAAAAAGGGGTGGGAATTCTGTACTCTTCGAGTCATCCTTGTAGATATTGCCAAGGGTGGAACGACTGATGAACACCGACCGTGAAAATATCTATAGAGTCTCCGACCTTTCCACGAAGTGAGTGAGTCCATGAGCGAAGTATCACAAAGAAGACGGATCGCCTTTCCGTGAACTTACCGATCCAAATCCTGAAAGCAAAACTCTATCGGAAAAGTCGACACGTTCTGCACGAGAAACGATAGCTCTTCTTTCGAATACGGCAAACTGTTCTTGAACCTCAACTCTTTCTCGCTGAAGATCAAAGACGGTTCGGCGCCGTGACCGCACAATTGCATCTCGATCGGAATGCAGTTGCCTTCGACGGAGATGGTTATCTTGGAATTGTAGAATCCCTTTTTGACCGGCGCGAAGTAAACGTTCAGCAGGTCCTTCTTGCCGGGCTCCAGTTCCCCTTTCTTGGGCAGCATCCAGTAGGCGTTCTTGGTTCTCTTGCTTAGAGTTTGAACGTCCGCGGTCCACGCGCTCGGTAGATGGCCGCTGATGGGAAAACAAAAATTTTGGGTTGCAAAAATGTTGAATGGAATAGTCAAATTATTTGCTGATGACACCACCATCATTTATTTTTCGGACAGTTATGAAAAAGTCAAAATTGATATGCAATCTGATTTGGATATAATTCTCATTTGGTTACATCAACATAAATTAACGCTGAATTTCAATAAGTCCTTATATATGAACATAGTTAAGAGGGTAATCGCAACGCCCCATCCGATCCAACAATTTTCAGTAACAATTCTATCAAATACACAGAAACAACTAGATTCTTAGGTTTATATATTGACGAAAAATTATCGTGGAATGAGCACATTGAAAGAATTCGAAAGAAAGTATCTCCTCTTATTGGAATTCTTTTCAAAATAAGACACTTCCTTTCTCTGAAAATTTTGAAGAATATTTATTTCAGTCTCATTTATTCACAACTACATTATTTCATTTCTGTCTGGGGTAATGCAAGTAAATCTATAATGAAACCTCTCAAAACTCTACAAAATAAAACAATCAAATGTTTTACAAATTATCTTATTCAGAATCGATATCAAATCTATACAAACCCAACAAACTATTGGACATAAATTCTCTTCATGAACTCAAATCAAATCAAATCAGCTGTTTTATCCATTCTATCAGAAATAATACTAAAAAATCTAATCTTATCTTCAAAGAAATTTGTCATATTCACAATCACTCTACAAGACAGAAAAAATTATTGTCAGCGAATAAAATTCAATCAAATCAATCAATCAAAATAATTTATTTCTATAAGACAATCATTACAATTGTGAAGAAATCGTCAGTGACGATTCTATGTATAGAAAAAAAGACAGATTCAATGACAAATACAATACAACACATACATACTATTATCAAAATATATAAATAAACTATCATCTGTTCATTAATATTTTTTCAATTGTAAGAACTCGTTTACATCATAGAAACATTTTTTTGTCAAAAATGTTTTCAGTTCGTTTTTGAATACATTTGAGTTATCAATATTTTTCAAGTACTCAGGCAGATGATTGAACAGCCGGGGAACAAATCTGTTTGGTGATTTGAAAGTGATTTTATATCGGAATGGCTGGATGTAATAACTGTCAGATTGTCTAGTGTTGACAGTATGATAGCTGTCAATTTTCGGAAAATAATCCTTATTATTAAAAACATATAAACACATTTCATTTATGAATAAACATGGTGTGTGATGATGCCATGAGAAATGAATGAATCTTTACAAGAATCTCTTTGGGATAAATTACATATCACTCTGATAAGTGTTTTTTGAGATATAAAAACATCTTGGCATGAAGTTGACCATCCCCAGAAGCGAACTCCATATCGGAGCCGAGACTCAACAAGTCCGTAATATGAAGATATGAGGTTTCTGGTATTTAATACATTCCTTAAATTTTTGAACATGTAGGAGTATGAATTCAATTTTTTGATAAGAGATTCACAATGTGCCTTGAAATTCAAGTGTTCGTCTAAAATGATACCTAGAAATTTGGTCTCTGGTACTTTTTGCAATTGATCGGATTTTATTTTCAATTGAAGATCGGACAACTTTTTTTGAGAAGGATGAAAATTCATGAAAACCGTCTTCTTCATATTCAGATATATATACTTTGCTCTAAACCATTTATCTACAATATCTATTGCTACATCACAGTGACGATGAACATCAAAATCATATTTTGCTGAAACCAAAATTGACGTTTCGTCGGCATACATTGTACAGCTAGCTACATTTCCTAGAGCTTCACTGAATTCATTCACATATAACAGAAACAAAGTGGGGCCCAAAATGGAACCCTGAGGAACACCCAACTCAATTTCCACTTCGTTAAGAGCTAATCATTGATTTTTTATTGTTATTTTCGCAGTAAATACTTAGATATTGTTTTCTCGACATCAAATATGTGCTCAACCAACTCAGTGGGGCACCTACTATATTGTATGCTCTCAGTTCATGCAATAATTTCGTGTGGTCGGCACGATCAGATATTGGCAAAATCAATATATCACAGTGGTGTCATGATATATAATTCAATTCCAAATGAAAGAATATCGATCGACAATAAAATTCATGCGAGTTTCGAAAGATTTTTATTCAGCTAATAGGTATTAAAAAAAAGATTTCTTTACACTTTTGTTTTTTCACCTACCTAGGGCAGTTTCAAATTGGTACGTACGTTGGTAAAAATTCAAGGCTACTTTCGGCCTCCTGGGGTCGGTATCCTCGTCATACATTTCAATAAACATGTTCGTCAAAAAAAAAACCACTCTGAACAAACCAATATTTAAATTTTATCACGACGACGACTTGGAGGGCATCTGGTAAGTCTCTCAGTTCGGAAATGAGCACTCAAAATAATTATAGTAGTAATCGATTCTACCTACAGTATCACGGGAATATAACAACGCCCCAAAAGGGCAGTAATGCAATGTAACAAGAAGGCCTCACAAGATCTCTCTCTCTCAGTACTCACTCGTTTTCGATGATGATTGCTCTCCGCAGCACAGTGCCGGTTTTCACGGCCCCAAAGTCGACGCAAGCGTACCTCGTTTTGACTTTCGGCCTCGTAACCACCGCCCTAACCTCAACGGGCACTATCCCGCCGTGACTCAACCTCAGCAGGAAACGCTCCTCGACCGACTTGTCCTCCGAACCGAACTTCGCCTGCGTCGGATTGAGAATCAAAAAGAGCTCCGTCATCGCGCCGACGGCCATTTTTTTATTCTGGTACTCGATCTTGAAGCCGTTCTGCTCGAGAGTAGAGCTCTTGGACTCGACCAGCTTCACGGGGACGACGGTGGGGCAACGGCTGACGATCAGGACCGTGTAGCACACCGGTTTGTCGACGGCGACGTAGCCGAAGTCTAGGTAGTACGGCGGTACCGCGAATCCGGGGATCAAATCGGTTCTTCGAGCAGACGCGTGCGCTTCGAGAACGTCTGCTTTTTCTTGGAGGTATTCGTTCAGGAGCGTTCTCTCTATGGACAAATCGATTTCCATCGCGCTCGGGTAGAGGTACTGTGGAAAGGTATTCAGGGTAATGGCGCAGAATAATTAAACTACCTTACAGAAGCGATTTTATTTTATTTCTTGAAAAAACCTTCCAAATACAACAAGTTCTGGTATAAGGAAAATAATACATTGTACACAAATAAGTTAAAATATTTCAAAATAAACGAAAAGTAACACAATGGTTAAGGCTTTCGCGGCCGAAGTTTTCAGTATTACTACTTTTCTTCGGGTTTGAAGGCCGTCGGTCTTTGGAATTTCTTCCTGACGTTTGTCAGGAAGAAATTCCAAAGAACGACGGCCTTCAAACCAGAAGAGAAGTAGTATTACTCAAAACTTCAACAACTTTACATATTTATTGATTGATGAACATCATTATGATATCAATTCTAGTTCGAGTTCTTAAAAAAAAATTCATGAATTTTAAATTTTTAATATCGTCTGAAAGATAATTGTAAGTTTCTACACAACTATATACAGAATTGTTTTTGTCTTTATTTGAATGAATGTTATTCAATTGGAACTTATTGGCATTTCTGATATTATAGTTATGTAATTCTGCTTTTTTTAATGACTATTAAATTTTTGTAAATCATTTGTTAGTTTGTATGCAAATTTTGCTCTTTCAATTTTTTTTAGTTTATCCAATGTGAAAGTTTTAATATATCTGTATAATTTTCAAGAAGGTGTTTCCCACCGTTTTTTCAAAATAACTTCCATTGCTTTATTCATCAAACGATGAATGATCTCTTTTTGTTTCTAACTACAAGATGAGCATACTGTTATTAAATATCTAATACGTGAGACTAAAGTCAATTTTATGTGATGGACTCAAACTCTGCAATAAACTTCCTCAAGATATCAAGATTCTAAGAATGAAGCCATTCAAGTTCAAACTTAAAAATTTGATATTCAACAATTTCTTTTGATATGTCTCAATTTTATTTTATTCGTTTCACATATTACCTTTCATTCAAAGTGCCCACATAGCTTTTGGCTCTGGGCAAAAATTTGTTACTAATTCCTTATTGTAAATTGTTCTTAAATAAATGGGATATATTATTATTATTATTATAATAAATGGGATTTTGAATTTGATTATCTAGAAAATCAATTCTTCTTATTGCTCCAATCAAAGGAATAATTGTTTTCTTAATTTCATCCAGACGACAATCAAAATTCAAATTCTCATCAATCCAATGACATATTCGGAAAAAGCCACCCACGCCTTCCCAAAGTACACCAATGAGAGCGTACTAAAATATTCTTTTGCTTTTGCTTCAGTGAGTTAGATAGAGATAGCTGATCGTGTGTTGGTGACGTAAGTGGTGGGGATTCTTTACGGCGTTAGTGGGAATTCGGCGTAATGGGAATTCGACATATTGATACGCACTCTCGGAAACTCCTCTTATAACGCAAATTTTCCAATCACTTTCATAAAGATACTACTCGCTTTTGACGTTTTGGAAACCAAAGAAAACACGGATCGGCAACCGGTTTAATATTAGAACAACATTCGAAACAACACATACTTTACCTCTAATACTGACACATACTAGACCAACTAACAACAGATAATTGTATTCATCCAAATCCTTGTTCGCGCTTTCAAAAATATATCGGACAAACGTCGAGACCTCTTGAAGTTCGAAAGAATGAACAAGAGACATACAGTAAGAACAGACTGATTGGTGGTCCTGAATGATCATAACACATTTCTACTGCGGATAGAGATCACACAGTTGAATGAAATTTTAAATTATACTCAAATGGTGGCAAGGAAGAGCAGTGGCAGGACACGAAAATTGAAGGAATCGGCTGTCTAGGGATAACTGCATCATTTGATATAAATCATACGTGGTTACTCCTCTTGAATGACAAAATTCAATGTGAAATATTTGTCAGACTTTCGATATCCAACATAGAAGAGAAGTATTCAATAAATAACCAGAAGAAATGAAATCTTTCAAATCAATAAATTTTTTTGAAAAAACTGAAAAAAGAATTGCTAAAATAATGATGTCATCAAAGTACAAGCGGAAATTGTTAATGCATTATTAGGTTATATAATTATCATTGTTAGTATTTTAACTTCCTTATACAAGAACCCCATTCTGTTTGGAAGCTGTCGGGTGAAATTAAAAAAAACGGATTTGGCTACCAAAAGGTTGATAAATAGTTAGTAGGAGAGCTAGTGAACCCCCTTCGAGTAACGGTGTCTGTGAGACTGGAAATTGTTATAGTGATGAGTACTATCATGCTTAATACGGTAACCATCACATGGCACGCATCAGCCCTGCACGTCATCAACCCCTATATTTTTGAAAGTGTGAATAAAATTGAAAGAAAAACTTGTTGCTGTGTGTGAGCTTGAAATTTTCATACGTTTTTTTTCATTCATTGTGAAGTTTAAAAAATGGCGTTTTTGATGGGCACAAGTAACTGCCAGGTGGGTCGAAAGGTGTGAGATATACAGGGTATTATTATAAGTACATGGAGATATTTGAAGAGGTAATTCTTCAGAAAAAGTCTATATGAACAAAGGTCCACTAATGCTTCATTTTCAGGATACAGGGTTTCAGAATAAAAAAAAAAAAGTTTTTTCCTGAATATCTCAATAATCCTTCAAGCTTTCTCCAAAAATTTGACGGAGGTATTAAGGACATTGAGGGCTGATTTCGTCATAACTGAATTTAAATCATTTGGTCCAGTGGCTTCCCGGAAGGTACCTTAACCAATATTTTTGACTGAAAAAACTTGCGCCACTGATTTTTTGCATTTTTTTTTACATATCTCATATACTTCCGTTATGTTTCACGAGGATTGTTTCAACTGAGTAACGTTTGGATTACGACTGAATTATTAACGGCATCTTCGACGATAAAATATAATAATAATAATAACAGTCATTTATTCCCAAGAAACTACAGTTTATAAATAGGGAATATTTATATAATACATTTATTAAAAAGCTCAATCAGAATTGTTTATTACTCGAAAATAAAAAAAATAAAATAATTTTTCAATAAAAATTACCCAAGTAGCACATCATATTGGCTGAACCCCGAGTTCAGATTGGTCCAATATAGATACATCGTAAGTGAAAAATTTATGTTGAACTAATATTAATCAATATTGAGAAAACGATATCTCATTACGAATATTGGCTCAATATTGACAATAAATTTCAACTGCATTTTGTAAGGTTCAATATTGATAATATATGGGTTTGATAACATATTACCAATATCTGAATTACCATATCAGGTAATAATGAATAATATCAGTTTAACAACATAGATATTTCAATATTGTCTGCATATTTTGTATATACTCAATTTTCAACATCGAAATCTAATGTATATTCGACATTGTTTGGGAGCGTAGATTAAAATATTGTATTTTCACGTTAGGTGGCATATCGGCATGATACTGCAATATAGATATGCGAATTCTGATATTGCTTGAATATTGTTTTAACAGTAGAATGAAAATATTCGAATAGTCATTTTAGAATCACAGCCTGAAAAGGGGTATCGGGATTTTGAAGGTGATCACTTAATGTATTCAAACATATATCAATATCGGTAACGCAATATTCATCACGAATTATTCCTAACAAAATTTGGAAAAATTTAAATATCGACATGTGGTGAATTTCAATACCAGAAAATTACGTCCAGAACATTTGGCACAGCAAGTTTGATATTTCAAATCACCATCACATAAAACAGTGATCCTTTTGTGTTTTTTCGAATATATTTCGTTGGTACTTAAGTTTCTAACATTTTAATGTTGTCTCGAACATAACTAACTTGAAGTCACCACATCTATACCACCCAACTCCTTCTCATAAACAAGTCTCTTCGTGCCGTAGAGTGTATAGTGGTCGACCACAATATTTCTCTTCTGAAGGTCGTGAGTTCAAGCCCTGCAGCAGCCAGAGTTTTTTCCAGGTTAGTATTCGGTTAGTTGATACAGATGAGTGAAATTTTCCAGTTGACTATTCAATAAAAAAGATATGTATAATCCCGAATATTATAAAAAAAAAATTAGTGACATCAATCGAATATTCCCTTTTAGTCGATATATCATTAACAATATTTTACCAATATAGTTGAAACGATATATCCTTACATTGGTTTCGAATGTTGATCCAATATCGCCGAATGCTCACATTTTTTTTGTGGCCAATATGATATCTACAATATAAGGTTAATATTTTCGTAATATTGAACCAATATTGGTCTAATATGTTTGTGCTACTTGGGTATTCTAACAAATAACGCTTCATAGCAAATTTGAATTTGTTCATTTGAGAAAAACATTTTATTCCAGTAGGTAATCCATTATATGTGATAACACCTTTATAGACTCTCCTTGTGCTGTATCCTAAACTCGAGAATAATAATATCAGATAGTTATGATAAAATTGAAGGTGATATAAAAAGTGATCTGGATAAAATTCTCATTTGGCTTCATCAACATAAATTAACTCTAAATTTAGATAAATCTTCATATATGTATATTTCAAAACGATCAATCAACATTCCTACTAGTCCCATAGTATTCAATAATGAATTGATGAAATACACAGGAAAAACTAAATTTTTAGGTTTATATATCGATGAGAGATTGTCATGGCGAAAACATATTGAAAGAATTAGAATGAAAATATCTCCTCTCATTGGAATTTTCTACAAAATCAGAAACTACATATCTCTCGCATTATTGAAAAATATATACTTCAGCCTAATCTATTCACGATTGCATTATCTCATATCCATTTGGGGCACAGCAAGTAAGTCTATTATCAAACCTTCGAAAATTTTACAAAACAAAACAATTAAATGTATTTATAAATTACCTTATCTAGAATCAACAATAAATTTATACAGACCGCACAATTTTTTGAACTGAGAATCTCTCCATAAACTCAAAATAAGCTGTTTTATCCATTCTATAGAGAATAATAGTAAGAAATCAGATATTATTTTCACTCAAATTGCTGATATCCATAATTCACGATGATGGCATCATATTATATAACTCAGTTCCAGAAACAATTAAAGAATTTCGCTCAACAATGAAATTTAAGCAAAAATTCACAACAACTTTCAATTAGCTAAAGTGCAATATATTATGCATGTAGTCAACATTTATGTTTTCTTACCTTCATTGGTATTCATCAGTTTTGAAAGCTATTTCATATTGAATGCCTATAAATATTTAATATTGTTGAATGTCTGTTTTTTCTTTTTATAATTTGAAAATTTCATTTATTGACTATGTACTTGTGCGTTTCAGACCCTATTCATAAACATGTAATGTTTCTTGGGATAATAAAATTGAATTGAATTCCTTAACGTGCTATTTTTAGGTAGCTTTGTGGTTTCAATTGTCTGTTTGGTATTAAGATAATGAGTAATAACTGTAGGGATAGCTCATTTCTATTCGAATGCGTTAGTGGTGATCTGAGCACTGCACGAATTCCGATGGGCAGATCAACTTTTCGAAAAGAAGAAGACGAAGTTGGCAAAACACTTTGCCTACATCGTGAGTGAACAATTTTTCGCTTTCCAACCTGGAAGAAGGTTATAAATAAGCACATTTCCGAATGATTGTAAATAAAATAATTCAAAAACTCACATTATCAGACACTACGACCCAGTCGTCTTCGATCAGTTGATCATAGAGGAACTCGTTAATATCTTCAGGACGAGAATGGTTCACCACATATTTCTCAACGTTCTGGCTCACGATATCGTTCAGGTTCAGCAAGTATGGTTTCGTGATCGATGCTATAGCCTTGTACATCAGAACTGGGGAAATTTCTTGTATACTAGGTCTCGGTAAACTCAAGACGAGTTGGGAAAATATCGCATACCCATGCAAGTGGACGGTGATAGGTTCTAAATATCCAATCTAAAAAAAACAACGTATTTCAATATGGTAAACATACATAGGTGAAGAATGTAAACTTTTTTTATATTGATCACTCAATTCCAATGCTCATGTTAGTTGGTGCCTTATCTAAAATAAAATGATGGTCCAATTTCACATTTTTGTTATCGTATACAAGGGCGTCAAAAAATCAATTCTTTTCAAGAAAAACTCATCTATATATTTCGAAATATCAATTAATAACTTTCAAAATAGTATGTTGTATATGAACAGAAACTGAATTCATATTTGAAACTTGAGCAATCTACATTCAGAAAAATATTCTGGAAGATGATAATTTTCGTGAAATGAGTTTGGTGGGCTTGGTATACGAATTGAGCAAGAAAAAGTAACTTTTATGTGATTTAGCGCCCGTCGTGGCCTATAGGAAAGGTAGTAAATGTTTTTGATGGACTGTTTCTTTCTTTTTGTGAACGAGTCAAACGTCTTTGAATGATTTACAGTTTATCCTTCCTGGCACAAACTCATCTACTTTTCCAATTGCACACTGGTAGTGCAGATCATGACAAAAGAAAAAACACCTACTAGGTAGAGATTGGTAGGCATATGCGTCATTAGTTCTTTGCCAAGATGGATTGGATAAGCTGTACAGATATCAACAGAAGGTTTCTGTTAGTATTTTGATGTTTCTTCTTCGTGGAGATTTTGTATTTTTTTTTGATACAATAATAATAACTTTAATGATCCCAAAAAACATACATGTTTGTACAAAATAAATTGATTGAATGTATATATAAACTTGATTATCGGGAACCAACAAAAAATGTATATAAACCTAATAATCTTTTGGATATATCATCATTATATACACTCAAACTTTGTACCTTCATACATTTGGTTAAAAACAAACTAAAACATTCAAATCTTATCTTCGAAATTAATAGTGATCAGCACAGTCATTCAACCAGATCTTCCAAAAATTTATCAACGATGAAATTCAAATCTAATATAGGACGACAGTCAATTTATCACACAGGAATCATTTTTTATAATGAATTACTAGATGCAATGAAGAAATATGGAAAACTCCGTTTCAAAGCCAACTTGAAAAAACATTTAATGAAATAGATAATTAGCAATTTTTTATTTATTTTTATATTGCCATTTTTTTTTTCACTTCCTACAATAAAACAGTCTGATTTTATTGCCTTTTTTTTTCTTCAATGTATAATATTCTTAGAGTTAATATTTTTCCCTTTTATAAACTTTGAAGTTTCTTGGGAAATAAAGTTATAAAAAAAAAAGATTTAAAAAAAGGCAAAAAGAATACATATATAAAAAATATAAATAAATTCAAATCAAAATCTAAAAAATATTTCTTGAGACAATAGAATAGAATTTCCCAAGTATATAAAATTCCATTTTTCGTCATTTTTATGTTATGATCTAACGGTTTAATTTATTCTGTGTTTGTTTCTTGTTAATGTTTTTCTATATGTATATCCCTGTATAAGCAATAGCTTCTTGCGATCAGTTACTCAATAAACAATATGAACAAATTAAGAAACACATGAAATAAAGTATTATGTCAGCTGCATAAACACATATAAACGAAAGGATGATTATAAAATAGTATAAATGAATCAGTTGAATCAGGTATTATCGATACATTATAAAAATAAGTTTGTGGATAAATTAATTATTATTGATAGCTGTGAAATATCGGTGAATAAAAGGCCATAGGAAATTTTGAAAAATATGCTTCCTTTTCATATAATATTTTCTTTGTAGTAATTGCTCACCACCTTTTTGAGCTGTGATGGTTTTTTACTCCATTTTATTCGACTTCGTGAGATTTTTTGGATTTTATGTTTCTGTATACACATTTGAATTTGATGCGTGTTTCTCGTTTTTTCAACCCTTCGGTAACGAAACTTCAGAGTACCGGTATCTTTTATTTAAAAGTATATATGGTATTTTCAGTTACTGGAAGTTGAATTGAGGTTTTCTTCATGTTATTTCAACTTCACATCATCACACACAATTAGAGAAACGCAGGTTGCAAGTGATTTAGTTCACTAATAAAGGGTTAATGGACATATTCAATTGAAAAGGTATAATACAAGTTTTGGACAAAATCAACTTTTTCATGAAGGCAAGAATACTTTCAATGAACTGCCATTAAAAATAAAAATTGTGAAAGTTTAACAAATTTCCGAAAAATATGCGCAAATTTTGTTGAAACGAACATTGACTTCTAGAAAATTTGTATTTTTTGTCCTTAGAATAAATGAACCATAGGCTGAAATAATGATCTTTACATCCTTCGAATAATTTGATTGGATTCTATACAAAGTGTTCTTGTAAACATAATATATTTCATAGTCATCGGAATAATAGTCAATATGAGTGAACCACTAAAGAAGCTAGCCACTCGCGCTAGCGAAACGTCAGGAAGAAATTCCAAAGAACGACGGCCTTCAAACCCGAAGAAAAGTAGTAATACTGAATATATATTCCAATTAATTTTTTTATATCAACGATCAATAGTTAAATATTATACATTTAATGTTATAAGATAATCGTAATAAGCAGCTTTATAGCTAAATAAACTCATTATTATTTCTAAACATCTGACATCTCACCTCGAAAGTTATATCTTTGTTGAATTCTCCGGTCACTCCTGGAAAGTATTTCACTGCAAGCTTCACACTCTCCCCGGAACGCAAAAAACCTTTGGCCGGAGTCACACTCGACCAACCCGTTTTTAGATTGGAACCGTCTGCTACTTCATCTTCAACAATCTCGAAATGGAAATCAGCGAATCCGTCATTCTTCAAAGTTAACGATTTCTCGCAAATTTCGCAGAATAGCTAGAAATCAATTGAAATTTCATTTTCACTGGGGCCTCCGCCAAATATTTAAAACGTGATTTATCTCAACAACTCCAATGGTGGACATGTATGAGTGAGAACAAACAGCATTTCTATGATATCAGATTTCTGCAAATAAGGCCCGGTTGTACCAAGAGATCTTTTGTGATAAGGAAATATCTTCCTTGAGTTGAATGGAAAAAAGTTATCATTCTCAAATTTCATATCCATTTAGTAAGAGTAGTAGTACATTCATTATCCCATTAGTACATTATTTTTATCTGTCACGTAGGGTTCACCCAGCATTTGCAATGTGAGCGCAAAAATACGTGTTTCTCACGACATCACATCAGAAACCTCTAAAATGATCAGTGTTTCTCTACTATATCACATACGAACCGTTCTCTTAAATCACTCTATCTATTAAAAAAAGTCGCAACATCTGACCATAGACAGATAAAAGGAGGCGACTTTGTTTTATACTATGTAATGAAAAACACTATGAGTTCTTATAATCTAACGAAATCTCACCTTAGAAATCTTGAAGTTCTTCAAAAACGGTTGTTGAGAATCATGTGTAATAAGTGTTATTTGTATCTAAGTGAAAATCTCTACATGAAAATACAGAAAATGGACATAAGACAATTATACGGGTTTCAACATCATGATTCATATCCATAAACTCGAAGTGAATATAAATTACGATGATCATATTTGTAATACAAGGAATAAAAACGATATCACATTGAAAAATAGAGTTGAAACTACAATGTCTCAGAAAAATTTCAAATATTTACTGCCATTCTACTATGATTTGATTTCAAATCATATAAGAATAATCAAGCCATTATTATCTTTCAAACTATAGATTAAAAAATGGATTCAAGAGTCTCGTTGAGATTTATTGATTGAAATTTTTCACTTCAGCTAAGTAAATTAGTTCATTTTTCAATATCATTTTGTTGAAATCTACAAAGGGTATGCTTTTCTGGGCCATCTGCTCCCAGTCATAAGATTTTACACAATTTTAGGTCAATAAAAAAGAAACTTTTTTTCCAGAATTTCAGCTTCCAAACCATTCCGGAACTTCTTTAAATAGGCTCTTTTTCAGCAAAATTTTTCAAGGCAATAAAATACTAAAATAGATATTTTGGCAACGCCGCGTATGTGCGTTTTCTGGGTTGCAATCTGAGGTCTGTGGTTGCAATGTAATACATAGGTAGAGACCATATAGAGAAACTTCGGTGTTTCAGAGATATCGGATTCTGCTTGTGGAAGAATTGATGAAATCTAGTGTTATAAAAGCGTTTTAAACTAGGCGAGGTCAGAGAATAATTAATCTGTGGCGGGGTTTTGAACATTTCGAAAGTTCTTCTGGTATCGATAGCAGTGATATATAGCAGGCGCAATCAAACGATATTGATATAGGTAAAATTGAAGATCAGTGTTAGTATAATCAGCTATCAAAATTTATTACTGTTGCGGTTTTTTACTGTCACCAGTAACTCCACTCTCTTTGCTTTTTAAGTTTTTGATATTGATTATGGTGTTGGTGATCAGAAAGTGGGCAGCAAGAAAGAGCACAATATGTTTGAAAGTTCTTCAAAAGATCCGGTATTCCTATAGCATAGTGATAAAACAACAAAAGTAGCATTGATTTATCAATTAGAAAAGAAATACTACATATCTGATCTCGGTTTAATTAGATTAACTTGTTTCTATCTGCTGCCTGTGACCACAATTTATCATGATCAACTGTGTTACGTGTTCCCACTCTCAGGTCACTGTAACTCATATTTGTAATGAGATATTATGTTCATGTTCATCATTACATAAACCACAAAACAATTACCAGTTTGAATGTATAAACAACTCTTCATTTTGGGACTAGCCTTGCTGGACTAGTCCCACTTCGAGGTTGCATGGAAGAGCGCTATTTCTTCTTTCTTGTATCGAAGAAAAGCGAATGCTGCCATTATATATTATATATATATATATATATATATATATATATATATATATATATATATATAAAGAGAAAGAGAAAGTTATTTGCTATAAAGCAAGATGAATCAGGAAACTGATAAATAGATTATCAAATTCTCTGGTCTATCACAATTTGCATTCAATTCGAAATGCCCACCTAAGATGCCTAAAACCCTGGTGATTCCAGTGATTAGATTTTGTTTAGATTTTTGTGGCGAAAAAAACAATCGACGCTTTTGAAGGTTTCCCCTATTTTTTCGGTAGATGGCGTTATGTTCTCATTTTTCAAATTTGATGACAAGTGTCAAGTTGATTGTCATATTGTCATGTCACTTTGAAATTTTGATGTGTACGATGTTTTTATCGTGTTTATTTGTTGATTTCATTGATTTCTAATATCGAAACGTTGTTACTGGTATCTCATTGTCCACCCATTATTCTTTAGGTTGCGATCTCTTCTCACTAGCCAATCAAATGAAAGTGGTAAAACCCGACTGCACATTTTCACTTAGTGCGAATTTAGCTTCAGACGAGACTGACAAGAGCGTGTTGGCGACATCTGTTCGTATTGTACGGAAACCTCCAAAAGCTCAATTATAGACCTGAAATCAAGCAATCCAGATTTCGCCACTTTTATCCCAAACTTTCACAGGTATAAGTAAACACACCAGGGTTTTAGGCATCTTATGCCCACCACAAGATAGCTAGCTATTTCTGGCTTTGGCCTTCATCAGCTGTGGGTTGGCATGGTCCTCGTATCGAAGACAAACTGTGATAGATATCCAGAGGATTTGAAATGAATCGTGCCTTTGACAGCATTTCCTTATAGTGTTACACCCTAGGTGGTTCCACTTATGTGTCGCTTGCCGTAAAGGCACGATTCATTTCAAATCCTCTGGATATCTATCACAGTTTGTCTTCGATACGAGGACCATGCCAACCCACAGCTGATGAAGGCCAAAGCCAGAAATAGCTAGCTATCTTGTGGTGGGCATTTCGAATTGAATGCAAATTGTGATAGACCAGAGAATTTGATAATCTATTTATCAGTTTCCTGATTCATCTTGCTTTATAGCGAATAACTTTCTCTTTGTATCATTTCAGATACATTTGTGGATTCGATTTTCGATAACACTCTGAGAGTGCTTGTCATTATTTCTGCAAACGCAGTTGTTAGTTGATGTGGCGAAGTGTCACTCACCACTGACGGAAAACTATGACAGCATTTCCTTATAGTGTTACACCCTAGGTGGTTCCACTTATGTGTCGCTTGCCGTAAAGGCACGATTCATTTCAAATCCTCTGGATATCTATCACAGTTTGTCTTCGATACGAGGACCATGCCAACCCACAGCTGATGAAGGCCAAAGCCAGAAATAGCTAGCTATCTTGTGGTGGGCATTTCGAATTGAATGCAAATTGTGATAGACCAGAGAATTTGATAATCTATTTATATATATATATATACATATATAACCCATATATATACTTATCCATGTTCTCTACCTGTTTATGTCGTCTGTTCTGGCAATAAAATCATTTTATCTACACCCGTACTCTAATAATACGCTTATATGCCCACAACCCGTTTTATAATGAAATCCATTACGATACAGATTTTCATTACGATACAGATTTTCAACCAATAGAAACCCATTATTTTTCAATCAAGCATGATGTGCAAGCTTTGCATTTTGACGTTTGTCAAGTCAAAATCAGTAGGTATTGAATTTTCGAACAATTTAGTCAATTTTCGATAATCGTATGAAAATGTCTTATAGCAGTGATATAGAAGAATTATCAGCGACCCTCCACAGATGTCTTAGACAAGAAAAAAATTCAATCGGAAGGATCATATTTTTTCATTTGACAAATGGAACATATATGTTTTTATTTCCAACCAAACTACATTGGCTATCATGTCCGAATGGTCAAAGGCGCCGGTAGTGGAAAATTACGTCCAGGTTCAAATCCTGACCTCGGCAGAGTTTTTTTTTCATTTTTTTCTTCTTTTCATTTCTCATTCTTGTATTTTCCGTGGTTATACCATTAATTATAATTTTGTAGAAAAGAAATACGATTGATTACCTACTATTATTGTGTTCAATATAAATAACTAATAATATAATATTTTTAGTTCTTCATTATTAATTGGGTGTAGATAAAATAGCGTATGCAACTCTCATGTAATGGTTATTAATACATGAGCATAAACCGGGATACGAAACGAGCCGAAGGTGAGTTTCGTATGGTTTATGCGATCATTACACGATCGTTGCATAATATACTATAATATTATTATTATTTATTAAATAGCTAGTGGGTGTTACGATGCCGAAAATGATTTCCACACACGCAAAAAAATGCTTGCATAGTTGGATATTAGGTTGTCCTATTACGTTGCCTTGAAAAATGAATAATGAAAAGAATTATAATGTTGCTAATATAAACATTGTTTTAGTTGACCTTCTCGCCTGAACTTAGCATAGCATTGGATGCGAATGTGAGGGTTTTCTCCAGGCTCTACCCAGTCAACATCTCTGTGAGCTCGAATATTTAGTAGAAACTGTCGGTATGTTTCATTATTAGCCGCTTTTGAAGTACTCTTCTATTGATGTACCCATTGGAACCAAAACACTTTATTGGGGCCATGTAAAATTAACAACTAGATTGATATATAAGTATAATTAAATGAACGAATGTCAGTTCTGACAATTAATCATTCAAATAATCATTAAAAAGCAATAGTGCACCTTCGCATTTTTTCAATATAATTGATAAGAAGTTATTATTTTTGCTATACATGAGATAAATTATTCTAGATTGAAAAAAAAAGAAAAGTGCTAGAACATGACCCGTTAATAAGCATTCAAAAGCGTTTGAAAATATTTTCAGGAAAGGCCGAAATTTTCCTATCTGAAGCACACCCTCCTTTATAAAACATATACATACATGTATTTATCATCTCTGATTTCCTCGCAACAACTTCGAGAATATAAATAATAGTTTAAAAAACTAAAAAAACACGCTTTTATAGCTAACCGAACTAAAAAATAGATAATAATTTTTAATTACAAAGAGTTTATATTACGGTAGTAGAAGGTTAAACAATCATTCATAGTCAATCAGCTCAAAATAAAATTATAATAAAATTAAAGTAATTAACAGAATAAAGTAATTCAGAGTAAAATCGTGGGGTGCTTGATATATTATATATTACAATCATTCTATCGGTAATTATTGAGAGGAGACTTATGAAATTCAGTAAAATGCACCCCACGCTTTTTACTCTGAATTACTTTATTTTGTTAATTACTTAAACTTTATTATAATTTTATTTTTAGCTGATTGACTATGAATGATTGTTTAGCCTTCTACTACCGTAATATAAACTCTTTGTAATTAAAAATTATTTTCTATTTTTTAGTTCGGTTAGCTATAAAAGCGTGTTTTTTTAGTTTTTTAAACTATTATTTATTTTTCATTTTTTAGTTCAATTCATCAATTAGTTTCTAGTGGAAATGTGATATTTCTTACGAATCATTCCGCAATCTCATCATTTCATTTAAAGCTTCACTATTGCATGGGGTACTTCCTGTTAACTTAGAGCAATCAAGTTCTTCAATCCGAATACCGTCTAAAGATCTTACACGACTAAGTGCTACATAGGCTTGTCCAGCAGCAAACAATCGCGAGCCTAGATAAATTACTGCATGATCAACTGTACAACCTTGTGAACGGTCGAAGCCCAACTCAGGATTATTGGCAACATTCGTCTTTCAGCAGTTCCGTGGCTGTATTTCGCTGGGAACTTTATTATATGTTACATAAATATCATATACAGTAATTTGCATGTATCAGACTCATGTACACCTACGCATGTAAGATAAGGAATGAACATTGTGAGAACGCAACTACCCTGAAAACGTTTCTGCCTCCGTTGTGCTGTGCCGAGTGCCCGAACGAAAGAACGAAAGAGTAAGTCCGAAACTGCAGGCATGCGCAGAACGCGCGCTAGCTCTATCTTTTTTACTCCGCTACAGAGGATCTATAAAAGAATGTATTAATCCTGGTGGTCCTTATAAGGATAATGGAAAACTATGATCAAATTATTGCATTGTCATCGGTCCTTGATACGTATGCAAAGTCTCAAATTAATCAGACTTCTGGAAATTGGTGAAAATTATGCTCAAAGATTCCGTTACATACATAGTTACAACCCAAGCTAATAAAAGCGTGTTAATAATTGAATTGTTTATTCACCTTTTTGCAAATGGATGTATACGCTCTTTTTCATGAATTTTGAATAAAATTTATTATTATTAGTATTATTCATTATTACCTGCCGTCCATACTCAATAACAGCCGTGCTCAGCTTGTACGAAATGCACGACGACATCCCGGTGATCACCAAGCTCTCGAACTCGCCCCCCTCCACCGCGCAAACGGCGGTGCACGTCACTTTGACGTTCGGCGGCGGGAAAAAACCCACCGACACCAGGATATACTCGTACGGCTCTAGGAAGCCGTGCGACGGTTCGATGGTGATCAGGTTGTTGAAGAAGGACGCCTTTTTCGGTTTCAGGTCGTCGAAAATCAAGGCGTCTTCCGATTCTTCGGGCGATAGGAAATCGGCGACGATGTTCCGCAGGACTTTTCTCGATTCGGACTCGTATCTTTCGGCGTCCCATTCTACCGTCAGTTCGACGGGTTTATCGCCAGCGTGGCTGACGCTTTGCGTGTCGTGCACCCGTTCTATTCCTGTGGAAATGATAATAATAATGATAGAGAGCCGAAAAAATTCGAAAAAAAGGACCTCCTCTTATTGGAATTCTTTTCAAAATAAGACACTTCCTTTTTCTGATAATTTTGAATAATATTTATTTTAGTCTTATTTATTCATAACTACATTATGTCATTTCTGTCTGGGTACAGCAATTGAATCTATAATGAAACCTCTCAAAACTTCACAAAACAAAACAATCAAGTGTATTTAAAAATTATCTTATTCAGAATCGACATCAAATTTATACAAGACAAACTATTGGACATACATTTTCTTCATAAACTCAATATCAGCTGTTTTATTCATTCTTTTAGAAATAATACAGAAAAATCTAATCTTTAGTTTTCAACGAAATTTGTCATATTCACAATCACTCTACACGACAGAAAAATTTGTTGGCAACGAATAAAATTCAATCAGATATTGGCAAAAATCAATATATCATAGTATTGTCGTGATATATAATTCAATTCCAAATGAAATAAAAGACTATCGATCGACAATAAAACTGAAGCAGAGTTTGAAAAAGTTTTTATTCAGTTAATTTGGAAGAAAATTATCACATTCTCATGGAATAATCATTTACAATAGTTTGCCTCATAAGATTAGATCAACTAATTCCTTGACCAAATTCAAGAATGACCTGAAAAGATGCATATTGAACAACTGACTCATTTTCTTTTTTTTATGAATTGTTTTATATATATATATATATATATATATATATATATATATATGCTGGCTGGAACTTCCGGTTGATCCGCGTCTGGAAAGATTTCAGTGATGATAGCCAGCTAGTGAGACAACTCAGACCTAGACGCAAGGTCACTAAGTCTTGAAAATGGCTCCGAAATGGGAGTCGAAACGTAGACAAGTAAATCTTTCCAGAGGCGGATCAACCGGAAGTTCCAGCCAGCACATTTCTGACCGCGGAAGCCTAGCCGATCAAAATATATATATATATATATATATATATATATATATATATATATATATATATAGAAATACGGAATGTTTATTCATTCTTTTAGATATATATATATATATATATATATATATATATATATATGTTTTTAACAAGTAAATATTTCAAAATTGACCATTGTGACCCACTTAAATTTAAAAATAATTCTATAAAATTTTCTAAAACTGCTAAACTTCTGGGACTTCACATAGATCAGAATCTTTCATGGGCAACTCACGCTGAAAAATTACGCAAGAAAATTTCACCTTTACTTGGAGTCCTATTCAGAATAAGAAACGAAATTTCATTCAAATATTTGAGATTAATATATTTCTGTTTGGTATATTCTGATCTACAATATCTCATATCTATATGGGCAACGGCAACCGCCTCAATATTGAATCCGCTGAAATATTTACAAAATAAAATCATTAAATGTATTCATAAATTGCCTTACAGGGAACCTACTGTAAATCTTTATAAACCACATAATCTTCTTTACATTAATTCTATATACCACTTGAAAACATGAACTTTTATTCACTGTGTGAAACATAAGATGAAACACTGCAATACTTTTCAATGAAATCAATACTACACATTCTCACGGCACTAGACAGGCTCACCAACTTGTAGTACATTCAATACATACCAGATTCGGAGAAAAATCAATTTTTCACGAGGGAACAAACCTCTACAACAAAATACCGAATTCAATTAAAACTATTAAAAATATCAAAAAGTTCAAACATATCTCAAAAAATATATTTTATCATCAAAATGATATATTTTAGAATTCAATTATATTGATCATTGATCAATTCAACAGTCTTTTTCCATATATTTTTGCTGCATAATCATATTTTGTTCTATTTCACTTTTTATATGTTCAATATCCCTATTTATAAACTGTAAATGTTTCTTGGGATGAATGAATGTTATTATTATTATTATTATATATATATATATATTTGATCGGCTAGGCTTCCGCGGTTAGAAATGTGCTGGCTGGAACTTCCGGTTGATCCGCGGTTGATCCAAAATCCAGGGACCAAAGCTCCCAATTTTCTATTTAATTATTTAATTATATTGTTTACATCAATTCCAATGCTATAATAATGTTTTTCAAAACTTTATGAATTTTCACATATTACACTCAAAATTTTAATGAGGCCTTTAGCAACCCTGGTAACATTGTCTATTCTCTACTCATCTATAATATTTCAAAAATTCGCGGGCTCACTCTGAGGATGCGTCGACCTACCGATATTTCCGCATATATTACGTAGTTCCGGACATCCATGCAGGATGGAACTTTTAACCTAACATTTTCTATCATTCCATGCCGGCGTTCGACATGCAAATGGACGTCTAGTCATGAAATTTTTGATATAAATTTTAAATTGTGTAATGTTGACCAAATTGAATATTTTGAATGAAAGTTTTAATGTTTGTGACATATGTTTCATACATGTTTCAAATTGTTAACAACCTTTTTTGCACTCAATCTCGTGGACACTGTAAGTAGTTTTTTTCGCACTTTTACCTTGCAAATTGACAAATTATATAATATTGTAGCTTTCCCTGAGGATGACAATAAACGTTGTCGAAATATTGGAATTCGTGTTATAAGAGTATACTTCCTGCATGCTGCTTACCCAACTATTTTCCATATATATATATATATATATATATATATATATATGTATGTGTGTATAAATATCATATTATGATTTAACCATATTGTGTATTTGTTGATAATGTTAATATTGATAATGTTGATGATATTATTCATGTATTTTTTTTTAATTGTTCCTCTATAAACATTACATGTTCCTTGGATCAATAAACGTTAAATAAATTCTTTAATTATTTAAATTATTTGTGAGCATTTGCAACGCTGCGGAGTAATAGTTGAGTAATGGACGTTTGTGAGGATTTTGAGGGAATTGACTTCCGAACAAGATTGATATTTTTATTTTGAACAAAAAGTCTGAGATAAGTACCTTTCATTCATACATTCTCATTTGAAAATATTTATATTCTTACTACGTTTTATTTCTCTTGGACATTATGGGAAATACTATTGTGTTGAAACTTTGTTCTGTTTTCATATGAATGTTCTCACAACTTCTAGTCGAATGGGTAAAAATATCATTAACGAAAGTAATATTTTTCAAAAAATGAATTGGATATCAATTATGGGAAATGTGGTCAATTATTATCATTGCATTCATTAACTTAATAGTTTGTTCAACATTGATAATTTGGAATTTGTCTAGCACGTGTTTGATTGCAGTATATCTGTCAAAATTAAGAATTATCCAACGTGTTTTATCGAATAGAGATGAAGTAGAAGAACAATGATTAAAATGGAATAAATCATAGTTTTATATATTAATAATTTTGTGCTAATCCCTTGAAATAAATTGATTTTTATTGCTAGTTTGTTCGCTAAATATTCTTCGGATCAATACCAATACAAAATAAAACACAAAGCAATCTCATTTAAACGAACCTATGTTGAAAGGTTTTTTGTCAAGTTTAGTCGGCCTTCGAGGAGAAATGGGCGTGATTTCTGGAGAACGGCTGGTGTCGGATTTCTTTTCCATAATTCCGCTGGATAATATCGATTTGGACTTGATGCTTTTTTGGTCGGCACTGGAACAGATTGCGTCGATGCCAGAAGATGACGTTGACGAGGCAGCCACAAGATCTTCGTGTTGCGATGCAATCTGCAACTAAAGAATCACCAGAAAGGAACTCAGCACGGTGCACACCAACCAACTTTTTGTTCAGAGTTTCACAGAGTTTCGAATATAACAGTTCGGCCTTCTTTAGCGACCAGACCGAACATTATTACCTGAACAGTCATTAGCCAAGGGTCCGACAGCCTTAATTACTACTACTAAATCGATTTATAGTTGTTCGGAACATGAAAAAATATTCTTTGAAAAATGATGTTCATCTATTTTCGTTTCTATTAGTGTTTGTTGGTTTTCAATGTGATTTGTACCCTTCAAATAATTATTGATTGCAAAATTCATATCCTTATAATATCACCTAAATATGTTATACCGGAACTTGTGTTTGAAAGTATGTTCATGAATAAATGAAAGAGATTAAAATAACAATAGTTACCTTCATCTCCGGCAACTGTTCTATTTCTAGTAAATCCTCGAAAAGCTCCCAAGTGAAAACCACTGGCAGGAATGTCACATTTTGCAGAATAATATTCGTGACCGAATAGGAGTTAGTAGGAATGCATTTGAAATCGAAATGATCTGGGTGAAGTTTCACTGTTGGAAAACACACCTCTCCCGTCAAGTCTATTGTATTCTGTAAAAAGGATAAAATGATATTCAAACTAAGTTAGCTGTGTTGAGAATTTTCGACAGTGGGCTAACATTAATTTCTTGAAAATCGAATATGAGAGGCAAATGTAATCAGAAGGGAGTTCAACTTAATTTCAATCGAACGATCATAGACTGATATCCATAAAAACAACTACTTTTCTGGCAACAAAAAAGTCAACAAAACTCAGTGATTTTTTTTTATGTAATGAAATCATTGAATTTGGAAACATGAGGTTTCGCTTCTAATGATAGGTATATTTGAAATTTGACTTTGGGGTCAGTTTTCGCTTGATAAATGCGTGAAAATGAGCACCATAAGATCATCGATCAACAGAAGTAGTATCGATTTGCATTCATAAAAGTGGAGTAACCACTTGTTGACTTGTTGGCCTTTATCAGTACATAATTCAGTTTTTTCAAATGAATTGAATTCACAATTCTATCCAACTCTGACGACTATACTTTGTTCAACCATCCTTTGCCGTTACGTCATAATCGGTGAAATATTCTGCTGTTTTACGTTTGTCTTATATTAGTTAAATTTTATTTTACACTCAACCTCAAAATTATCATTAGTATGTACCTACCTGCAAAATACATCGCATACACTCGTGTTCTTATTGCATGTTGATGTATGATATAAATCGATGATCCTCGAGTAGAAACATGTCCGGCATGAACTTTGATTTCGTGTCTTTATCTGTTTTCATTCCAATAGTAGCTAGTTTTTGAACAGTTCTAATGGATATTTCTAGAGAATCAGCAACACGCTATAGAATTTAATGAAATCAAATCACTAAAAACTTACATTTTGCATAACATAGGTAGATACATACGTTGTAGACTGCATTTAAAAGCGGCACTCCAGCATCTCTTTCTCTTGAAAAGTAGTCAATCGACTTCAAAATTAAGCTTTGCTCTTTCTCATTATACCGGAAAGGCATTTTGACAATGAAAAATAAACTGAAAAAGGCGAAAATGACCAAAAATACTGAACGAATCAAACTATGACGACTGAACATTAGACATACGTTAATGACGTCATAATTCCGTCTCATCTATTTCATGAATGAGAGATAAAGTTGGACAACGTATGACGTAACGGCAAAGGATGGTTGAACAAAGTATAGTAGGTGCAATCAAAAGAATATCATAGTTGACCAACCATTCACGACATCTTATCTACAGTGGTCAACTTCTTCAAAAATGAGATATTTGATTACAGTTATAATAGTAATAATAACTATAAAGGCATAACTCACATACTTTCAAATAGAGCACACAAAACCTTCTTTCAGTTCCGTTGATAATATTATCTTTAGATAATGGAGGAAATCAGAAAAGTAACGCTTATAGAGAAACAGTGAAATATGTACAAATATTAACATTATCAACAATTGAATGATATTATTAAATCAGAATTGTATATAACAAAGCGTTAATTAAAAAAAAACAGTTGTTCAATATATATAATATATATATATATATATATATATATATATATATATATATATATATATATATATATATATATATATATATATATATATATATATATATATATATATATATATATATATATATATATATATATATATATATGTGTTCGGATAGGTTTCCGCGGTCAGTTGTGTGTTGTTGTTGAGTTCGGGTTGAACCGCGTCTGGAGTTTTGTTCTCGACGTTTCGGCTCCGATTTTGGAGCCATTTTCAAGAGGTGAATGTGACTTCACGCTGAGGTCTCAATCTGCCTACTCCTCAGGTGTTGTCACAGGGGGCAAGGGTTTGTGACTTGACGCCGGGGCCTTAATCTGCCTACTCCCCAGGTCTCGTCACGAGTTCTTTCTAAGGTCTCAATCTGCCTACTCCTTAGATCGAACTGAACCAAAATCGGAGCCGAAACGTCGAGAACAAAACTCCAGACGCGGTTCAACCCGAACTCAACAACAACATATATATACATATATATAAAGTGGATTATTATAGCGACTGGAGAATTGTAGACTGAAATGGATAGCGGGGTCTCTCAGTCAATAAATAAATTATAGGCCCTGAAGAAGCTTCACAATAGAAGCGAAAGCTTGGCAAAGTAAGACAGGACTTTTCATTTTGGACTGACTGAGAGACCCCGCTATCCATTTCAGTATATATATATATATATATATATATATATATTTTTTTTTTTACATTTTTTAATTTGGTCAGGAAATTCAATTTCATGAGGTGAACTATTGTAAATATCGAATGAAGGTGAACTTGATACAATTTCAAGTTGTTTGAAACTATTCATTGGAATATCAAGAAACTCAAAAAATTCCAAACTAATTTACAGTTTTCCCAAATTCCCAGAAGAATGCCATCCAATTTATTTTCAGTTATTGTCACTTTTGAATATCTTTACACATCTTTATTCATTATCATTTATAAAATATTTATATATTCATATCAATAATGTAATTATTAAACTCCCTTGCAATGAATCGTATTGTCGGGAAACATGTTTATCAAAAAATAAAAAAAAATCATTCCCATTAAAAAATAAATTTTCTTACGGTTTTCGGATGATCATGGACATCAACCATCAGTCTGCCTTTCTTCATGTTGTACCTTTTCTCGAGCAATTGTGGCCTGAATTCTATGACGGCTTGGTATACGTCGTTGGCGCTCAGTTTATGATGTAACGAATTTGTGGGATTATTCTCTTGCATTATGTAGAAATCGCTGGTCGTTTTCAGCGCCAAGCTTATCGGTGTGGGAGTTTCGTTGGTTATCATTATTCTTTCTGGAATAAATACAAAATCGATAGTGTACACTAGTAGTTAGTGGATATTATGGCCATATCGCACGAAGACGAAGTTTGAGCACGATAGCGAGTGCTCAAACGTTCGAGGGCGATATGGCCAGTATTCATTCGAGTTATACAATTATATTTTTCTTCGATCAGGTAAATATTTCAGAACTCTCTTCCAAGTACCATATTCATTTATTTATTTTTTATTTATTCGCGGGAGACCATCAGATACGGAAGGCTCTCTAAGCTCCTCAAGTTCTACCACTCACGAGAGAAAAACCCGACAGAACAGTGCAAAATCGCTCAAGAAATAGCTCAATTCATATATTCCTTTGTCTTTTTAGTCTCATCTCTGCAGTATATTTTGTTTAGTCACTTCAACTCCATCTCATCATAGGTATACCATTGTTTTACTAAAATAAATTAAAAACAAAATGAATTTTACCTTCGCGCATGTCAATGTTCGATCATTAGTACCCAGTTTCAATAATTTACATCTGCTTCTCAATGAGCAACCGTATGATGTAATAGGTCTCACTGAGACATGGTTACATCCAGGAATCCCAAATACGGCAATAGATATTGAGGGTTACAGGTTCATAAGGTCTGACCGCCTTGTGAGGAGAGGTGGTGGAACTGGTATATATATAAGGAATAACTTGAAATACAGGGTTATACTAATTTTGGGTCCACTCTTATATATTATTTATACCAGCAATTTCTGTTCGTACATAGAGAACTGTAATTATCATTTCTACGCAGACGACACACAGCTGTATTATTCATTCAATTTATGTGATATACATGAGGCCAACCAACTTATCAACTCTGACTTGAATCGACTTCTTGATCTTACAAATGGGCACTTATTGAAGATCAATTCAAATAAATCTGTTGCGATTTTGTTTGGATCTGACCATCAAAGAAATGAAGCCCTCAACATATTGAACATCCGTATTGGTGAGGAAATAATACAATTCAAAGATTCCTGCAAAAATCTAGGGCTCATTATGGATTACAAACTACGATTCAAAGATCACATAACTTGGAAATTGAGAAGCGCATATTCTTCTCTGAAATTTATTTACAGTCAAAGACACTTTTTGAATGCGAAATTGAAAATACGGCTGTGTGATAGTCTCGTACTCTCCCACTTTAATCATTGTGATGTCGTTTATGGTCCCTGCCTTGACAATGCCAACATCAAGAGAATCCAAAAGACTCAAAATTCGTGCTTGAGACTTATATATGGAATAAAACGTCCTCAACGAATCTCTCATAAATTAAAAGAAGCTGGATGGCTTAGCATGTTTAACCGGCGGAAACATCATATGGTATGCTTTTTCCACAAACTACTGATGGACAAAACACCTGAGTACCTGTTCAGGAGAGTAACCTTCAGAACAGATGTACATAACCTGAACTTGCGCCGGAAAAATATGATAACGATACCAAAGCATAGGAAAGAAATTTTTGAGCGGTCTTTTCTTTTCTTTCTTTTTCTTATAACATTGCACTTTTTGGCGACGTCCTGGATGTACCATGTAACTCTTTGAAATCACAGGGCTTCAAAGTTTGGTACAAACGATATTTGTTTGGTAGACAGTAATCCATAATAGATATTATACCTATTGCTCAAATCATAAATATTTCTACTAATACTACTTACTAAAATTACTGTGTATGAAATTCTTAAGATTTATTATTTTTCTTTTCTTTATTTACCATTTTGTCTGCTTATTTTGTTTCTAAGCAGGGATCTGTGGAAGAATTGGCATTATAGCCTAACAGATTCCTTTTATTTACCTACAAATAATATACCTCTGTACTATATTTACAAGTTAATGTATGGTAGATAAATAAAATGTATTATTATTATTATTATTATTATTATTATTATTATTATTATTATTATTATAGCCTGAGTGCACCAAGTTTATTCGGTTAAAATGTGTGCTGCACTTCCATAATTCTCGAAATTTTGCTTAGCAAATGACTTGAGTGTATGATAATTTGATAAAATCCCGAGACCGCAGGTCGAGGGATTTCATTTTAAATTATTATACACGAAAGCATTTGCTTGAAAGCAAAATTTTGAAAATCATGGAAATTCACGCATTTTTGTCGATTGAACTTGGTGAAGGAGGGATATATGTTTAGATTATATCCAGAAAACATGTAAACTCAGGAAACATCAAAATCGAACACGGGAACAATATAGTACCAGAGATAGTACCTGAAAAGTGATCCAAACGCCCGGTTTATTTCGAACATTTTAATCGGTTAAAAGGTCTAGTGCATTTAATCGCTGTAAAACTCTGTAAAAGCAGTCTAGCCTTCAACTGTTTCATCGTTTATTCGCATTGAGGGAAATAATCATTTGAACATACAGCTTCCAGGCAGAACTTAGTTCTGGTGACCATTTCATTAACAAAAAAAAAAACAGATTCAAATGGTCTCAGCAGAATTTACTCCTATTTGATAAAATATGAGAAGGATAAGAAAAAATCACCCTCATTTTCGACTTTCATACCGTAATCTAGAAGTGAAATTATATCATATGTTTAAATTCAATTAAACAAAAAAACTTGAAGTGATTGCCAACCATACGTCACCATCATATTTTCATGTACAATTTTTGCCTCTATTTTATTATTTATCCTCACGTTAGTAAGTAACCATTCCATTATATTATCATATGGGATATTGTTATGTATTATAGACGTCCTGAGGAAGGCAATAAAGATTGCCGAAAGCTTGACGAATAACAAAGAGTTTTCTTTGTGATATAGCCCAACACAACTGACTGCAACCCTTGAAAATACACTACATATTCATTAATATTTATATATATATATATATATATATATATATATATATATATATGTGTGATTTCTTTGACATTCAATGATCTTTTATTTTGCATATATCTCAGTGTCAATCTGTCCAATGACCTCACGGCATCTAAATAATACTTGCGTTTCTTGTTGTCCTCTTTCGAAATTTTGGAGAATGCATCGAGAGAGCATTCGCCAAAAAATGAAAATCAATTTTATATCGTAAGAAATGAATCGTTATCGTTCTAACCTGACAGACAGATTGTGTTCCAAACCTTTCGATTGTTCGAGGGCTACTAAGTAGAGTTTCCAATTGTTTTCACAGTTTTTGATGACCAAATATTATGTGAAAAAACTCTTATTTGTTGACGAAAATCAATTTTTAAATTTTTGGCGGATGAATTTCGATGGCGTACGCCAGAAGTTGAAAAAATCCAGTGAATTCCTGTTTGAATCTTGATTGGAAATTGTAGGATATCCCTCAGAATTTTCTAAATTGGTATTCACCAATTTCGTTCAGTTATGATTGCTTTCTCGAATGCTATGATATGCATGTACTGTTTTTCTCATTTTCTCATAGGTACTTTTGCAAATTACATTCATCAATTATGTCGTTAGTGGTATATAGTCCCTATTTATAAACAGTTGATATTTCTTGGGACAATAAAACCAAAATGATTGATAGTCCATTGTACTGCTAAAAACTGACGGCATTGTGCTAGAAGTTATTGTGTCATATAATAATACCCCATTACTAGCAAATATGCTAAATAACATTACATTGAGTAAATACATAATTTACTCAAAAAACTAACATACATTATTTCATATAGAAATATGATTGTGGACATAAGAGTAAAAAATTTCTCTTGGAAATAATTATAATTGACTACTTTTAAATTCTCATAGAATATCATTATATATTATGAAAAATTCTATACTGTTGAGATTTTGCCCTAAGTGCTTTTATATTGATGTGTTCACAACATCTAGAGTTGAATGGGATTGAATATCGTTAAAGGAAGTAATACTGTTTGAAAAATGAGTTGAATATGAATTATTGAGAATTTTTTGAATTATTTTCATTGTATTCATTATTACAGTTTGTTTAACACTGAGAATTTGAGTTTTTCTAGCATCTGTATAATAGGAGTATATTCATCACAATCAGGAATTACTTTAATGCACTTTGAAAAATTAAAATTTTCATGAATAAATACTGCCAAATACTTAAATTCCGTCACTTTTTGTATAATTTGTCCATTTAAATTATTAATTTTTTTATCTATTTCAACTGAGAGCTTCTAAACAGAATGGGGTTCTGGTATAAGGAAGTTGAAATACTAACAATGATAATTATATAACCTAATAATATATCAAACGATGAGTTTTGGAACCTTTGGTGCAAAAGTTTAAACTTTTCCTAGAGATCAATTACCCTAACACCAAACTGATATTTTTGCACTCGATGCGCGTTTCGCTAACAAGGTTAGCATCTTCAGGAGTGTCAATTTTCTTCTCCTAAAGAAGCTAACCTTGTTAGCGAAACGCGCGTCGGGTGAAAAATATCAGTTTGGTGTTAGGCTAATAATATATTAACAATTGTTGCTTGTACTTTGATGAACATCATTATTCTAGTAGTTTGTTTTTCAGTTTTTTCGAAAAAATTTGTATGGATTTGGAAGATTTCATTTCTTCTAGTAATTTATTGAATACTTCTATTGAGCTTGAAATAGGATTGTTTCTACCCTTATTAGGGTGAATAACGTTTAGATGATAATTATTGAAAGTTCTAGTATTATAATTGTGTACAGTAGAATTTTCAAAGAACAAAATATTACTTTTCTGAAGTTTTTTCGTTGATTTGTATATATATATATATATATATTGTTCTAAAAATTTGTTATATGTTATATGTTATATGTTATATAAATATATATATATATATATATATATATATATATTTGTCTTTTTCGAGTTTTATCAAACAGTTCAACGTCATGTTATTAGTCATTTTGTATAATTCCGACGTTGGAGTGTTCCATGGTTTTTTATAAATTACTTCGATTGCTTTGTTCATTAAACGATAAACTGTATTTTTCTGTTCCATTGAATCGCTGTCGAGTGCAAATTTTCTGTTTTTCAATAATTTAAATTTATATATGATACTAAGATTGTGACTTCCTTATACCGGAACTATGTTCTGCCTGGAAGCTTTTTGTTCAAACGAATAAAATAATCTTATTAAAATTTGAAAAAAGGCTTTATTCCAATCTCCTCTCTGTTAATTCCAAGAAAACTGAATATATGATTTTTCAACAAAAGAATAAACAAAATATCAACTTTTTTTTTTTTTTATTTAACGTTTATTGATCCAAGAAACATGTAATGTTTATAGAGGAACAAGTAAAAAAAATACATAAATAATATCATCAACATTATCAATATTAACTTGAATATAAATATGAAAGATGAGCAATTGAAACAAACATCTTTGAAGAAATATCTTGACATTTGGATTGATGATAAATTGAAGTGGGAAATACATATTGAAAATCTAATAAAAAAATATCTTCCATCATTGGTGCCTTAAGAAGATGTCCCAAATTGAAACTCAAAATAGCAAATATATTTTTATATTCACATATTCTCAGTAGAATCAAATATTTAATCAATATATGGGGATCTTGTTCTAAGAATGATTTTAATAAAATTTCCGCTCTATACAGGAAAGCTCTGAAAGTACTGTATCGTCTACCATTTGACACTCCAACACATCAACTTCATTCAATTACAAACACATTTTCTTTGGATGAGCATTATGAAATGGATACTCTGAAATTATCATATCTTATTATTAATAATATGATGAAATCTAATTTTATATTAATCAGAAATTCAGAAATTCATAATCACCTCACGAGACAACATAACTTGTTCCAATTTGATTCCGCAAACTCTGTAATTGGACGGAAAAGGTTCACTCATGAAGCACTTTCAATATTCAATGAAATACCCGAAGATATAAAAAATTATAGAAATATCAATGAATTTAAAATCAAAATAAAAAAATATTTTCTCCAAATGAGATAGTAAAATTCGATGGATTCTTTCTTTGTTTCTATATTTTGTTTTATTTTTCTGTTTGTTGTTTCTTTGTAATTCTGAAAAAAAAAATTATTCAATGAAATATCTAATCAATATAAAGTTCATGATCAGTCTCATACCAACTGAAACTGAACTGAACATTATGATTTCATAATTGTTAAGGCAAAAAAATGTAACATTATTACCTAAAAATAATATTTAAGAAAAGGGTATATATACATTTTGTACTTTTGTAGCATTGAATGAATTACGAATAAATAAATAAAATAAAATAGATAAATTACCAGTCGTCGTAGACATGTAGATCGCCTCGTCGTAGTCCATCAGAGGGATCATGCTGACGGCGGAACTGCGTTTCGGAGCGGAGGTCATTAATACGCCTTCGTTGACCGAAACGAAATTCAAGCAGTACTTCGAAAACTCCATCGAAGGATCGACGAATTCCGCTTTTATTATGCACGACATGATGCTCTCGACTTTAGTCGACTTGTCGATGGTCGCGTAGCAGTAAAAATCCTCTTGGATCACCGTCGGTCGCTTGGATTGGCCGATCAAAGCGACGCTCTGCGTCTGGTTGGAAACTAGCTCGAAGTAGTTGGGTTCTAATCGGAAAACTGATCTGAAAATACGAAAGAGGTAGTCCGTACTCAAAGTGGAAGACCGTGTTCATTGAGAAAGAAATACGAGATCATCCCCCATATGAATTTTATTCCAACGCGATCAATGTCCTAATATTTCGAAAAAATTGATTCTTTCTCCGATGTAGACACTCTTTATAGCAACTTAATAGAAAAAGTCAAGATGAAAGAAATCTCTAAACCACAGTTTTATATAGAGTTAGCAGAATTGATCAAAATTCGTGATGATTATTAGAAATAGAAGAAACATCATATTCACAATAATCATTTAGCACTCATTTATGACTATTACAACAAATTGGTGAAGAAGATGATAAGTAAGAAGAAACAAAATTATTATAAAGATATTTTCGAAGGAAATCAAAAAAATATGTGAGAGACAATAAAAACGATATTAGGAAACAAAGGTTATGTTGAAAATTAAATTAATGTTAGAAGTTAACGTTTATTGATCCAAGAAACATGCAATGTTCATAGAGGAACAATTGAAAAAAAACATAAATAATATTATTAACATTATCAACAAATACATACAATGGTTAAATCAGAATATTATATGTATACACACATACATATATACACACATACATACACACACACATATATATATATATATAAACATATATATATATATATAAAACAAATGTCAATTCATAAAAAAAAAGAAAATGAGTGAGTCAGTTGTTCAATATATATCTTTTCAGGTCATTCTTGAATTTGGTCAAGGAATTAGTTGATCTAATCCTATGAGGCAAATTATTGTAAATGATTATTCCATGAGAATGTAATGATTTTCTTCCAAATTCAGTTTTAATTTTTGCAGTTTTCAGATTACTGGATTGCCTGGTATCATAATTATGAGTATCTGAATTTAACACATGAGATATTGAGGAGTGTTTGTTCTTATGTTTTGTTGAATGAATGAAAATACAAATTTTTGATTTAAATAAAGAATCGAGGTCAAAGAGATTTCTTGGTCTATATAAGTTCGAAGTTGGTTCCAAAAATGGTAAGTTAAAAATGCACTTGATTGCCTTGTTTTGTGAAGACTTGAGAGGTTTCAAAATAGATTTATTAGCAGTGTACCAAATCGAGATTAAGTATTGAATTTTTGAATATATCAAACTGAAATATATAATTTTCAGATATTTGATAGGTACAAACGATCTCAATTTAAAAAGAATTCCAATAACTGGAAAAATGATTGGAGATCAAGAAACTATTTGTGAAGAAATAAAAACACATTTAATCAGTGTTGGAGAGAACTTTTCAAAAAAAAATTCCAGTCAAGAATTGTGAAGATAAAAAGGATCAATGTTCATCAACGATGTTTTTGGAACCAACAAATGAGATGGAAATTGAAGAAATCATTGACAATATGAACCCCAGAGAAGCAGCTGGCGAGGACGGAATCTCTGTTGATAGTCAAATTAGAGAAAACGCCAATTTTGCTCTATTTGTTCCAAAAATCTTTTGAGACGGGTTTTTTCCCAGACGAAATGAAAATAGCGAAAATCTCACCAATTTTCAGAGGTGGCAAGACAAGCAATATGAACAATTATAGGACAATTTCTGTTTTACTAGTGTTTTCACGAATTTAATTTTTTTTTTCAGATTTTATCATTTATTTGATTTTGAGTTATATAACTATTGAATATTTTACCAGTTATATATCACTATATTACTTTGTGCATATATACCTGTCATAAACTACTGTAGTTTCTTGGGATCAATAAAAAAAAATGAATCAAATTTTAGAAAAAATTGTCAAAATTCAGACTGACCAATTTCTTTGAGAAGAAAATGTTATTGTTCCATGGACAGTATGGATTTCGGAGATCTAAAGACACGGAGGTCGCCGCTTCAGATATCATCTCAGACATTCAACAAAAAATTTATGATGGCCAAGGATGCTGTCTAATGTCTTCGGATCTTCGCAAAGCATTTGACCCAGTCAATCACACAATTTTATTGAAAAAATTTTTTCACTTTCGTATCAGGAGTAGAATTTGGAATGGTTTCAAAGTTATTTGAAAAACAGAAAACAATTCGTGAAAATTGAGAACAGTAAAAGCTCTACGAAAAATATCAGCTGCGGTGTGTCCCAGAGATCAATTTTAGGTCCAACATTTTTTTTTATATATATCAACTCAATATCAAATTCGAAGTTGGGAGGACACATTAAATTTCATGCTGACGATACCACATTAATATATTACGGAAAAAAATTGATGACATACATGTATCTGAAATGATCCAACCATGATATCAACATGGCTTCAATCTCATAAATTGACTTTGGATTATGATAAATCGTCTCACATGTATATTTATAGAAAGAAAATCAACCATTCTGTTATCCCTCCTGAATTCAACGACAAAATTATATCATATAAAGAAACAACTCGATTAGTTGGTCAATATATAGATGAAACTTTGAATTGAAAGGCACATATGAAATGAACAAGAAATATGTGAGGCATTCAACATATATTTCTCAAGTATTGGAGAGGAATTGGCTGCACATATTCAATCAGGCACTATCGAATACACAGAAGATAGGAAACTAGCATCCATGTTCCTGGAACCTTCAACAGAAGAAGAAATCGAAGAAATCATATCATCATTAGATCCAAGAAAATCTCCTGGTCACGACTGTATATCGGTTAAAATCATAAAGTCATTGAAATCAGAATTAGTTCCCATTTTGAAAATGATAATTGATAAATCCTTCGAATCTGGTATATTTCACAATGAGTGCAAAATTGCCAAAGTGTCTCCGATTTTCAAAAATGGAAAGAGAGATGAAATGAGTTATTACCGTCCAATTTCAGTTTTACCAGTGCTTGCAAAGATAATTGAGAAAGTAATGAATATTAGATTAATGAAATATTTAGATTCTTTCAAATATTCATTTGATGGACAATGTGGTTTTCGTAAATCTGGTGATACAGAGGCAGCAATTTTAGATACAATTTCTCATATTCAGCTCCAACTAGATACAAAAAATATATGTGGACTGCTATCACTTGACTTACGTAAAGCTTTCGATACAGTCAATCACGAAATTCTTTTGAAAAAACTTGAAAACATTGGTATCAGAGGTAATGTCTTCTTGTGGTTCGAATCCTATCTCACTAATAGACAGCAGTATGTTTATCTAGGAAATAAAAAGAGTTCTTTGAAAAACATTTATTGTGGAGTTCCACAGGGCTCTGTGTTAGGACCAATTTTATTTCTAATCTATATCAATTCCATTTCAAAACTGAATCTTTTAGGATCCATCAAACTCTTTGCTGATGATACAACTTTAATTTACGAATCAAAAAATACAAAATCAATATCACAAATTGAGTCTTAATTATGAAAAATCGACTTATATGTTTTTAACAAGTAAATATTTCAAAATTGACCACTGTGACCCATTTAAATTCAAAAATAATTCTATAACATTTTCTAAAACTACTAAACTTCTGGGACTTCACATAGATCAGAATCTTTCCTGGGCAACTCACATTGAAAAATTACGCAAGAAAATTTCACCTTTACTTGGAGTCCTATTCAGAATAAGAAACGAAATTTCATTCAAATATTTGAGAATGATATATTTCTGTTTGGTATATTCTAATCTACAATATCTCACATCTATATGGGCAACGACAACCGCTTCAATATTGAATCCGCTGAAATATTTACAAAATAAAATCATTAAATGTTTTTATAAATTGCCTTACAGGGAACCTACTGTAAATCTTTATAAACCACATAATCTTCTTGACATCAATTCTATATACCTCTTGAAAACATGTACTTTTATTCACTGTGTGAAACATAAGATGAAACACTCTGCCATACTTTTCAATGAAATCAATACTACACATTCTCACAGCACTAGACAGGCTCACCAACTTGTAGTACATTCAATACATACCAGATTCGGAGAGAAATCAATTTTTCATGAGGGAACAAACCTCTACAACAAAATACCGAATTCAATCAAAACTATTAAAAATATCAAAAAGTTCAAACACAACCTCAAAAAATATATTTTATCATCAAAATGATATATTTTAGAATTTAATTATATTGATCATTGATCAATTCAACAGTCTTTTTTCCACATATTTCTGCTACATAATAATATTTTGTTCTATTTCACTTTTTATATGTTCAATATCCCTATGTATAAACTGTAAATGTTTCTTGGGATGAATAAATGTTATTATTATTAATATTATTATTATATAGACAAAATAAAAACAAAAATCATTCCACCACTAAGTATTCTCTACAAAATTAGGATGTGTATTCCATCCGTCTGTTTGAAAAATATTTACTTCTCTCTCGTTTACTCCCATCTTCATTGCATGATACCTATCTGGGGCTCTGCTTCACAAAGAACATTGAAACCACTAGAAAGACTGCAGAACAAAGTTGTTACATGTATTTATAATCTATCCCGTCTGGAACCTACAATTAAATTGTATCGATCAAAAAAATTTCTAGGTATTAAAACCTTTCGTGAAATGAGAAATATGTTCATCTTCAGTTGAGTACAAGAGAGGAATAAGTGGGAAGATCAAACTAACACAGTAAACATTTTTTTCAATCAAGAAGCTAGCTAACACCCTTATCATTTTTCATTTCCTCGAGAGTTCCTCGACTCCACTCAACCTCAAGCAACAAAATTGCTATTATCAGTTGACATAAATGTCCTCGACTTGAGAGATTTCCTCAATGTTTTTTATGTCTTTGGAATAGAAGAGCACAAAATCAGCACTGGGTTAACCAAAATTGGCCTTTGAGAAATGTCATGATTCAATTTTTTTTTTATTATCCCAAGAAACATTACATGTTTATGAATAGGGATTAAAACACACAAGTACATAGTCAATAGATGAAATTTCCACAAGTATAAAGGAAAAAAAATCATACATTCAACGAAATTAAATATTTGTAAGCAGTCAAAATGAAATGGCTTTCAAAACTGATGAATACCAATGAAGGTAAAAAAAAAACATAACTCTCAACTACATTCAAAATATATTGTACATTAGCTGATTAAAAATTGTTTGTATTTTTGCTTAAATTTCATTGTTGAGCGAAATTCTTTAATTGTTTCTGGAATTGAGTTATATATTATGATTCCATCATGGTAAATTGACTTTTTTCCAAAATCTGATTGTGTTTTATTTGTTGCTAGTAATTTTGTTTGTCTTGTGGAGTAATTATGGATATCAGCAATTTGAGTGAAAATGATATCTGACTTTTTACTATTATTTTTAATAGAATGGATGAAACAGCTAATTTTGAGTTTATGGAGAGAATCTAAGTCCAATAAATTGTGCGGTTTGTATAAATTTATTGTTGATTCTAGATAAGGTAATTTATAAATACATTTAATTGTTTTGTTTTGTAAAGTTTTCAAAGGTTTGATAATAGATTTACTTGCTGTCCCCCAAATGGAGATGAGATAATGCAATTGTGAATAGATTAGGCTGAAGTATATATTTTTCAATAATGTCAGAGATATGTAGTTTCTGATTTTGTAGAAAATTCCAATGAGAGACAATTCAAAGACAACAAAACATAATTAACGAACCTTCAGTTGCTAGAGAAAAAATCATATTGCCAACCCTGCATATCAAGTTGGGGCTTATGAAACAATTTGTGAAGGCCTCAGATCAAGATGGACTTTGTTTTAATTACTTGTAAGGGAAGCCCTGTAATTTTCAAAGAACACCGCATGAAGTGAATTTTTGAATTTTGTAAGCCTCAGGAGAAAACTCTTCCTGCAAGGATTTCCGAAGCTCAGCTGTTTTATTGAAAAAAGATCTCTGAGCAAGAAAGGTTCGACAGGTCTTCAAATTCACAAAAAAGGTTTGGGAATTCGGTCCTCATCCGTGTAGATATTGCCAAGGGTGGAACGATTGATGACAATTCAGAAGAGCACTGACCGTGAAAATATCTATGGAAGAGCGACAAGTCTCCGACCCTTCTACGATGTTCCGATGAAGTGAGCGAGTCTGTGAGCGAAGAATCACCAACGAGACGGATTGCCTTTCTCTGAATAGAATCGAGAAGCTTCAATGAATGTTTTGGTGCTGAACTCAACACATGAAAATATATTCCAAGACAGGTATACTTTGTTCAACCATCCTTTGCCGTTACGTCATACGTTGTCCAACTTTATCTCTCATGCATGAAATAGATGAGACGGAATTATGACGTCATTAACGTACGTCTTATTCAATGTCTATGTGAATTTTATTTGTCATTTTTGACAGTTCAGTGGTCATAGTTTGATTTGTTCAGTATTTTTGGTCATTTTCGCCTTTTTCAGTTAATTTTTCAATGTCGAAATGCCTTTCCGGTGTAATGAGAAAAAGCAAAACTTAATTTTGAAGTTGATTGACTACTCTTCACTACTTTTCAAGTTAAAGAGATGCCGAGAGAGATGCTGAAGTACCGCTTTTACCGTTAAATGAAGTCTACAACGTATGTATCTACCTATGTTATACAAAATGTAAGGTTTTATTGATTTGATTTTATTGAATTCTATATCTTGTTGCTGATGCTCTAGAAATATCTATCAGAACTGTTGAAAGACTAGCTACTAGTGGAATGGAAACAGATAAAGACTACAAAATAAAAGTATCTGTCGGACATGTTTCTGGTCGATGATCATCGATTTATATCATACATCAACATGCAATAAGAAGACGAGTGTATGCAATGTATTCTGCATACTAATAATAATTTTGAGGTTGAGTGTGAAATAACATTCAACTAATATAAGACAAACGTAAAACAGCAGAATACGTCACCGATTATGACGTAACGGCAAAGGATGGTTGAACAAAGTATATTTGAGCCTTGCAGATCATTACAAGCTGACGAGAAGTGAAGTATTTTTTCGCACGAAATAGAAATTCAATTTTCTGGGAAGCATGAGAGCTTATCACTGATCGGCATTCCTTGAGAAAAGACGTGCCTGGGTTTTTCTATCATTAAATTCCACCAAGTTCATTTCACCCCATCCTATGAATTTTCATCGTCAATTTCATTGAATGTGAATGTTTTTTTGAATTTTTGTACCTCAATCTGTTTGGGGATTCTGGAAGAGAAACTAGTATGAAGAGTACTGTCGTCCGCAAAACTATGTATTGAACAAGATCTTTTGTCGAGCAAATCATTGATATGAAGCAGAAATAAAGTTTCCTGAAATTAGCACACAATAACTGAAAGCCGGAATCTTTCATGGAACACAGATGGCAACTTATTGAAGATCCATAATTTACAGCATCAATGAACGAGATTGAATTCAATACCTAGTGTTCATTTGTTAAAGTAGTACAGAATTTTCTCGGAAATCATAAAGCAGAGAATTACATACAATTAGTGAAGAATATGCTTTCCAACTCCAAAACTCTTGGTTGTAACACTAGCATAAAAATTCACTACCTCCACAGCTACTTAGATCAGAAAACCTAGGTGATTTAAGAGTAAAGAAAACGGAGCAAGATCCCATCAGGACATTAAAACTATGGAAAGTCGTTATCAAGAAAGATGGGATTGCCACATGATAGCCGACCACCGCTGGAGTCAAAATTGGTCTGGTGACCGGCATGCTAGAAAGTCGTGAAAAAGAAAATTTGTAAGTGATGAGTGATAAATGTTACCTATGTATATCGCTGCTTTCTGTATGTAATAAAGACAATTACCCTACTTATGTTTTTTTCAATAGTAGTAACGTAGTAGGAGTAAATAATGAAATATCAATAATACAAAATGTATATACATCAAAGAAATAAGATTAGTTTATTCAAAAAAGCGCAAATACTAAGTATCTCAAAAACTATATACGATATTCCAAATCTGACAATTATTTTGGATTCCGCGCTCAAAAACTATCTAAAAACAAAGTGCAGGCACCAAATTGGCTGTTGGGTTATGATTTGAACATCTGGTTGAATGATCATGTCGGTCAATATTGATTTTGAAGATGAGATTAGAATGTTTCAATTCATTTTTAAAAAAATGAATGCACATGCAGAATTCCACTGTGTGTATTGCGAATATATGTAAGTAAGAGTTGGTTGGATTTGTATGATTTTTTTGGCGATTCTTCATAATCAAATTCATACAAACATTCAATCAATTTATTTTGTAGTGTTTTCAGAGGTCCTAATGCTTAAAATTATTAGTGGGTTTCATATCCGAAGGCCCGCCCTATTCCAGAGTACTGGGAAGCAGAAAAATTCTAAGTTTATCACTGAAGACCTCCTCTTCGTGCAAAAGGCCGAATTCAAGTTTCTTTCAGAATCCACATCTATCTTATAAAATAAAATTATAGTCTGAATGGTATCTTTTCAAGTTTTGACAGACCGGTGGAATTTAAATCTATTTTGACTTCCTTTTGTGAATAATAGTACAGGTAATAGGGAGCCAGCTACTCGTGTCCATAATGCATAATTAGGAAGGAGTTATTTTATTGCATGGATAGTTGCAGTCTGACGTACTTAACCTAAAAACACAAAATACTTACAAAAATGGCGAACGGAAGTGCCGCCATTTTGTGAAAAACCGTTTGGGCCTGTATCTCCATAACCGTGCACTTTAGGCCCACAACTATCGGGACCTTTTTTATAGATAATTGAATTTCCTATCTTTTCTATCCAATAATTTTTTTTGTAGCACTAACCGTTCACGACTTATATTATTATTACTTTTTGTTTATTCACTTTTTTACCGATATCTCTTTAAATAAATGTTCAAACAATAAATTGTTCATAATAAAACTTTTGAATCGATGAATTTTCTACAACTTTTATTCAAAACTTTTTCCTCTAAAG
This sequence comes from Zygogramma bicolorata, assembly GCA_032362365.1. NCBI lineage: Eukaryota > Metazoa > Arthropoda > Insecta > Coleoptera > Chrysomelidae > Zygogramma > Zygogramma bicolorata. The sequence continues at coordinate 47,288 of JAVJAQ010002330.1, read as the reverse complement.
TTAATATTTTCGAAGTTACAACGCGTTAATTCCAATCGTCTTGTATGTGGGAGATCAACTAGAGTGCATTTCATGCAAATGCAGAACTGGCTGTGGCAGAGCCTGTGGGTGCCAAAAAGCAGGATTGGACTGTACGGTAATCTGTGAGAACTGCACAGAGAAAACGTGCACTAATCAGCTGAAAGTAATCGTCAACAACACAGAATTGTGCGACATCGATGAAGATATTGGTGATGATTCTAACGACAAATTAATAGAGGCGTTACAATCTTTATATGCCACTGACGAAGATAGCGAAGAGGAAGAGGATAATGTAACCAACATCGAAAATTCACCACCCTCGAAACGCCAAAGAGTCAGAGAAGACATATGATTCATTTTGGTGTACATTTGTAAAAATAAATTTCACATATATTCTTCAATAAATATTCCATTTTTTTATTTGCGCGTGTAATTATGGTAGTAGTTTTTAAATTAATTATAGTAATATTAAATTGTATAAAAGAAAATACAAAGAAAAAATTTTAATGGGTATTCGCTATTTCTTGCAGGTAAAAACTTGAATTATTATTTATTTATTAAATCAAAAAAATTCTAAAATAAATTTTTTTGTATTATGTATCGGATTCGCTACATCATTACGCTATGCATACTTCGTTCTTAATAACCTTGTACTGTGTAGAACGACATTGAACGCGTTGTAACTTCAAAAATATTAACTTTAGAGAAAAAAGATTTGAATAAAAGTTGTGGAAAATCAATCGATTTAAAAGTTTCATTTCGAACAATTTATTGTTTAAACAATTATTTAAAGAGATATCGGTAAAATAGTGAATAAACAAAAATTAATAATAATGTAAGTCGTAAACGGTGGGTGCTACGAAGAAAATTGTTAAATAAAAAAGATAGGAAATTTTATTATCTATAAAAAGGTCCTGATAATTGTTCGCCTAAAGTGCACGGTTACGGAGATACAGGCCCAAACGGTTTTTCACAAAATGGCGGCACTTCCGTTCGCCATTTTTGTAAGTATTTTGTGTTTTTAGGTTGAGTACGTCAGACTGCAACTATCCATGCAATAAAATAACTCCTGCCTAATTTTGCAAAGCAAAATTCTCTATTACCTGTATTATAAGAAATTTATATAAAAATGTTGGGAGGTTTCCAACGTGTACATAATATCGTACAGTCAACTAATACCAAAACCAATAGAGCATTTGGCAACAATTACATCTGCACGACAGGCGGACGTGCTGACCGCTACACTACCGACGACCAAGGGTAGCCGTGAACGGCATAAAGTGGGACACGCTGAATACTCACGGAATTTCATCTTCCATCGCGGCCTTGAAACTCTTCACCGCCTGCTTGCGCGTCCACAGGATCTTGTACGATTTCCTGCCCAAATTCGTGAAGAGGACGGGCAGAGAAAAAAACTGGTACGTCAACAAAGTGCCGGCGTCGTATTCGGGGACCAATGACGGTTCGCACAGTATAGAATAACCAATACCCTCAGCGAAAACGGCTATCGAGATCGATTCGCCGCCCAAGATGTCGACGTTCACGTAGTCTTTGATCTTGCCCGTGTTCTTCAGGTAACAAGTGACGGTTATGTCGGTTTTGTCCTCCGGGCCTATCCTGAGCTCGTTAACGGATGGTACAAAGGGGGAGTTTTCCTTCTGGAAATATGACGAATTTTAGTAATTCGGCGAAGGTGTGCGTGGTGTTCCTCTGGGATCCGTTCCGGGGCCAGTTCGTGTCCTCGTATACAATAATTCCCTCTTTGCTGACAAAACCACAATAAGTAATATTATTATTTTTCATTCATGTTTTCAACTTGCCGCATCTAGGCATCATAATATTATATAGCTCAACAATAATTTGAAAAATAATATTTGATCTTTTAGTAAACGTTCATTATGCGAACAAAAATTTGATAATTTAATTTTTTATCAACTCATTGAAAGTTACTGATGATGTTGAGATAGAGAATTCCTTCATTGAAATCATTCGAATTTAAATTCTGGTATTGTGGGCACGTAAAGCAGAATTTCTTGACAAGTTTATATTGAATTTTTGAAGATTTCTAGGCATTAAAAAGGTAAATCACACAATATTGCTGGAAGTTTTGAATACTTCAGGATTAAGGGGTCACTTTTATAAACTTTTCGAAAATTATTTTGAAAATCGTATTTAATATGTTGTTATTGATGGAAATCGAAGTATTGAAAAATAATCCACCATGGGAGTTCCCCAAGGTTCAGTACTAGCCCCAATTTTTTATTTAATTTATGTAAATAGTATAACCGAATTGAAATTTTCAGAAAATATTATTGAAAAAGATATTCAATTGTATGAAAAATGGATGAATGGAATGAATCTAACTATTAATACAGAAAAAACTGTATAAATGATTTTCGAACAAAAAAATATGGATCAAATAAAATCAAAAATAGAAATGAAGAATAGAATTTTAAAACAAGTTGAAGAACACAAACATTTAGGCCTGATGATTGATGAAAATTCAAATTTTGATTGCCATGGGGATAAAATTAAGAAAACAATTATACCTTTGATTGGAGCAATAAAAAGAATTGATTTCCTAGATAATCAAATACAAAATCTCATTTATAATGCCCATATTGTCTCACATATTAGATATTCAATATATAAAGATATGAAAACTTTCATATTAGATGAACTAATAAAATTTGAAAGAGCAAAATTTGCATACAAACTAACAAATGATTTACAAAAAGGTAATAGTCATTAAAAAAACAAAATTACATAACTATAATATCAGAAATGCCAATAACTCTACTTGAATAACATTCATTCGAATGAAGGCAAAAACAATCCTATATCTAGTTGTATAGAAACCTACAATAATCTTTCAGACGATGTTGAAAATTCAAAATCTATAAATGTTTTATTGAAAAAACTCAAACTGGAATTGATATCATAATGATGTTCATCAATCAATAAACATGTAAAGCTTTTGTAATTGATAATTTTCGTTTATTTTGAAATATTTGAACTCAATCATATACAATGTATTATCTTCCTTATACCAGAACTTGTTCTTTTTGGAAGTTTTTTCTGTCAATAAATAAATAAAAAATGAATATATATATATATATATATATATGAGTAGTAAATAAAAGAAATAGAGATACCTAATAATAATGTAGATAAAGTACTAAAAGCTAGAAAATAGTCTGGTTATTTGATTCAGGAATGATGAAGATACTCAAATCTGAATTTCATTTGGAAGTCCCAGCCATCCAAATTACTAAAATGATCGTCCCTTTCTCGAATCCAACGAGGGCGACGAACGAGAAATTTCTGTTCATCTTCACAATCGTCTCGAAATGCAGCATCAATCGCACAACTCGTTCAAACTCACCGTTGATATTTTCATCTCAGCCCATATTGGTGAATCGTTGATCAGACTCAAAGTTGTTGACATTTCATTGAGGAGTGTGACTTTCCCGAAGTGTACTTCTTCGGGATCGTAGGTAAGTACCGGGCCTTGACCGTTACATCGAATCTTGCATAACGATTGAGGTTTACTGCCGCTCATCGTGAATCTACGATAAAAATTCTGTCAGGAGTTATAGGGATATCCCATAGGATTAAGAACTTTTTGGGGTCATCCACTGAAATATTCATATATATTGTAGTGCTGTTTATAAAGATATTAAATAGTCAGTGCCTGGGTAAAAAGCATTTGAAGCTGACGCCATCTTCACTGTAGGTAATATCGACAGTTTCTTTGCTTGATAATGTACGATAAAGCTTCCTTCTTCGGAGGGAAAAGTAGGTGCAATTTTGTATTTTAGTCCAGTCTGTGACCATTTTCCCGTGTATTTATCCCATACAGCACCGATTCGCATGAAAATTTGTATTCAAAATCTACATACACTCTTTTTCAAAATCTACCCTGTGCCGAGGGTTGCTTTCTCCCTGGGGGTGGATGCCACCCCTTCTTGGGGGTGAAAATTTTTTTATTGGAAATAAGTGCGGAAATCAATAGATTGACTAATTCTAAGCACTTTTTGTTCAATGAAGTTTTTTCTGAAAAGCAATTCTTTTCGACTTATTCGCGAGTGAAATTGTCGGTTTTCAGTAAAAAAAAAAACACATTTACAGATCCTCTTTCGGGAATAACTGGAAAATAATGCATCTAATCGAAGAACCTGCGGAAAGCAAAATTATAGCTTTTGAAAAAACAAAGGCGATGGTTTATTTGTGGTGTATGCAAACCCACTTCAAACTGAATAATTGCTTGTTGAAAGTTGATTGGTATTTTCAAACGCCAAAATGGAAAGATTCTACGTACAATAACCAAGAACAAATTAATTTTTTGGAAAAAACGAATTGAACCTTTTCTGAAGTTCTTCAAAAATCCTTCATTTTTGTTATTTACAAAAGTTTCTAGCATCGAGATGACCGAGGTATGAAGGAAATAATGTTGAATCTAATTTTTTCCTTGAAAAAAAAAACTCATCCTTGCTTTTCTTCCCCACCCCTTTAGAAAAAATCGTTGCCTAGTGGAACTTTATGTATATATACATATATAATATACATATAGTTCCACTGGGCCTGAAATATAGTTACTATGTGTATTCTTGAATATACTAATGTACATACTCTACAATAATGTAATTTCTACAAGAATTGTTTTTGTTTTTTTTCCCATAACTCGCTTAGTCTTCAAGCAATCGAATCCACCAAAAAAGTATTTTGTAGCTTTTTTCAAGAGCTATAAGCTCACTTACATTAGTTTTCGTTTCAGATTATATTTTTGAAAAGGTTCATGCTGAAAGGGCTCAAAAAAGGTACTTTGCGCGAACCCTCACAATATTCAACTGGCCATATCTTACTCTATTTTCATTCTGCAGAAAAGAATTAAATAGCGAAATTTTCAGAAAGGAAGAGCCTTCAATTTTGTACTCTAGAAAATTCTGCATGTGATCAACACTTTTCGAGTTATTTCGAAGAAATTGTGATTTTTCGCTGAATTACGTATATGATTTTTTCTCTTCAATCTCAATTTTTTCCAAAACTACGTACTTTCAATTGATGAAAAACTCAGAACTCATTATGAGAACATGACTGAAGTGAATTGTGGAGTAACAACGATTTTTTTCAAAGGGGGGGAAGAGAGGATGAGTTATTCACAATTTTTTTTCATCGAAAAAATAGGATTCAACATTATTTCCTTCATACCTCGGTCAGTTTTGATGCTAAAAACTTTCATGGATAATAAAAATAAAGGATTTTTGAAGGACTTCAAAAAAGGTCAAATTAGTTTTTTTCGAAAAATGCATTGGTTTTTGGTATTGTATGTAGAAACTTTCCATTTTGGCGTTTGAAAATACCAATCAACTTTCAACAAGCAATTATTCAGTTTGTAGTGGGTTTGCATACATCACAAATGAACAATCGCCTTTCTTTTTTCAAAAGCTATAATTTTGCTTTCCGCAGGTTTTTCGATTAGATGCCTTATTCTTCAGTTATTCGCGAAAAAGGATCTGAAAATGTGTTTTTCTTTTTACTGAAAACCGACAATTTCACTCGCGAATAAGTCGAAAAGAATTGCTTTTCAGAAAAAACTTCATTGAACAAAAAGTGCTTAGAATTAGTCAATCTATTGATTTCCGCACTTATTTCCAATAAAAAAATTTTCACCCCCAAGAAGGGGTTGCATCCACCCCCAGGGAGAAAGCAACCCTCGGCACAGGGTAGATTTCGGAATAGAGGGTATGTATAACCTATATCCAAATTTTCATACGAATCGGTGCTGTATGGGATAAATACACAGTTTACACTTTTTTCACCGTCATAGACTGGAGTATTTGTCTTGAAAGAAGCTAATGGAGCATCGAAATAGTGTGGACAGTAGAAGTTTATATAGGAAATGAATGAAAAAAAAATAAAATCATCTTTTAAACAATTCGTTCGTAAATAAAACAATTAAATCATAAACATATAAAATGACCTACGACACTTATGAAAAATTCCACTTTTCATTCTCCATTGATTGTCAATGTATGTGTAAAAAAGATTCGAACCGTTTTTGTAACGCCATCTACAGTATGATGTCGACAAAGTTTCCTACTCTGAACGAAACAATAGATGCAGAGTTATGTCTGTCAGTGTGACTCTAATATTGAAAGAAAGTTGAAGCTTCAAAATAAAGTTGGAGATAGAAGATTATGAAAGAAATGAAAGTTTATGCATTAAAATAATAATCAATTATAATTTTATTAATTAATTGATATAATTTACGACAATAAAAAATAATGCCTCTAATGTTTCTGAATTGATCGACGTCTTCTGGTATTATGTATAAGTGATCAAGAAAATTTGGGATTCTGGCTACGACGTTGGTATTTTCGTATGGTTGACCAACTATCCTTCATTTTTATGAACAATGATTCTACCCATTTAGGGGCCGTTCATAAAATACGTCACACTAAAATCAGCTCTTTTTGACCCCCTCCCCCCCATTGTCACGCTGTGTCACACTTCTTGTGACCCCCCCTAGAAATATTTCGTCACAAAAACTAAGACCCCCCTGCTGCGTATGATAAATTCTAAATGATAGTACACAAATTCTGAAAATTGAAAATATTTATTTAGTTACTAAAATATAATTTAAATAAATTAATAAATATCTTTCATAACGAACATATAAATAATATTTCTATTATTCAGAAGTCCAGGGATTTTCTAATTACATAATCAGAAGATTCAATGCTCAATAACACAATGAAACAGTAAAAAATCGCTTTATTTTGTTTCATTTGTATAGTGAAATACAGTGTACTGTAACAAGATTAATTCGCATTCTCAATTGAAAATTCAGTCGCAAAGATGGAGTCACTATAGATATACCCCCCGCCCCCCTTGTCACATCTTGTCACACTCAGCCAGACCCCTCCCCCCCCCCTTGTATGCGAACGTATTTTATGAACGGCCCCTTATTCTTCTTAATTGCTCTTTTTTTTTTCATCCTTCCTAAAAAACTGCAATGGTGTGTGACAGGGATTTACAACTGTGTGTTCAACAATTCAACAACTAAACAATTGAAACACAAAAAATGTTAGAATCTGAAAAAAATGTATATTCTACGAAAGCGTAGAAGGGCCACACCAAAATATTTTTTCGAATTGTATAATTCTGACTTGCAAGTCAGAATTCTGAGATAAAAGTCAGAATTCTGATATACAAGTTAGAATTCTGACTTGCAAGTCAGAGTTCTGAGATACAAGTTAGAATTCTGCGATAAAAGTCAGAATTCTGATATACAGGTTATTATACAATTCGAAAAAATATTTTGGAGTGGCCCTTCTACGCTTTCGTAATACTCTGACATCAGTTAGGCCAAGAAATATTTTTTTAAATGTATCTTGAATTGAGTTGATTGAACTTGTTTTTATTATAAGCTGCATGAAAAACCACCTGACCAAAAAGCTCTCATTTCTACAGTACACATGATAGATGTTTTACTCACATCAAGGAATACTCATGAATACCAAGAACATCGGTCTTTATTGTTAATTCAATGTCTATCTCTTCTTCAGGAAATATCATGACTTCTTTCTTGTTCAAATCACAAGTCATATCTTTCGGCTCCTGAAAAAGATATCGATTTTGAAACTGAAAGGAAATATGGGTGTATGGTATAAAATGATACCTCAGTTTGCTGAGAAATATAAATTAAAATGACTTTCAATCTGAATCGAAGCTGGAGTACAGGTAAAACAACAATGTCAAAAGGTTTCAAGAAAAATCGCTGATGTTCCATCTAACCATCTAACCCAATGTGTTCATTGATGTTCAGATCACTCAGAATTCTCCCTATCGTACCAAAGATATTATTTTTACGTGGAGTATTTCCTTATTTATCCCAAGAAACAATGGTAATGTTCATGTTAGGGAATGGAATTAAAATAAATAATATAACCTTTGTATACAGTCTAAATACAAAGATATAACAATGATACATGGATTTGATATCTTTTATCGTTGATAGTAGGCGATTATAAATAGCTACATCTTCATGTAATCTTATTATACTATACTATAAACGCCTGAAGAAGCAATTGTCTAATGAAACAGGTATAGCATTTTTGTAAACTGTCAATTATCGTCCAATTCCCCATTAGTTTTACTGAAAACTTCAGCAAAAGAAATTCAATTAGACATACCCGAAAATTTCATCACGTGCATCTTTGTTGTGAAAATATCACAAAAAGCATCAACTTTTTCAAATTTTGTTCAAATTTCCAATAGATATTCTTTCATTTCATTTGGAATTGAATTATATACTATGACAACATTAATAGGTATTGTTTTTTTGACAATATCTCATTGAATTTTATTTGTTGCCTTGTAAAGTGATTGTGAAGTGGACTTTGAAACGAAATTTTCCATATTTTCCATATTCATTGCATTTTTTGGCAATCCATTATATAAAATGAATAATTTGTGATAAATTGAATGTCGTCCTATGTTATATTGGAATATCATCGTTGACAAATTTTTGAAATATCTGGTTGAAGGATTGTGCTGATCACCATTAATATTGAAGATCCAGTTTGAATGCTTCAGTTTATTTTCAACCAAATGTATAAATGTACCGAGTTTAAGTGTATACAATGCTGACATATATAAAAATTCAGTAGGTTTATATACATATTTTTTGATCCCGTTAATCAAGCTCATATATACCTTGAATCAATTTATTTTGTACGGTTTTCAAAGGTTTTACTGAGGTTTTTGTTGTCAAATAGTGGAGTACTGGAAAGAAGATATTTCAGAGGTACGAAATTCCTCAAATCGAAAAATACACCAATCATTAGAGGTATTTTTTTTCTCAACATTCATATATGACAGCTGAGGAATATTCAATAATTCCATTAAATTATCGTAAGATATGTAAGTTATTGTGAACTATAGGGTAGTTTAGTAGTTTGTGATAGCTTATCTTTCAAGAACACCTATCACTAGAGAAATGTTTGTACAAATTTTGATAATGTGTTGTTTCCATAATAATTTATCATCAATGTATAGTCCAAGATATTTGATGGATTTTGATCTCTGGAGATTTCCTTTACCATATACAGGGTGTCCCTGGACTTCCTCTTTTCCTCTCGGGAATGTATAGATGGGGTCAAAATATCACCAGTACTTCATATAACTTTTTTTCCTAAAAGTCTTCGTAACCAAGTTACGGGCCCTCGAAGTTACAAAATGAAAAATGTTTTTCTTTGATAACTTTTCACGTGAATATTCAAAATCATCCAAATTTTGGTAATCGACTAAACAAATGAATTCCTTCGATGAACTTTCATGCAGGAGTCAGTTGTTTTGCTACAAAGTCAGGAACGGACTACCCCCGATGGTCCACACCCCAAAACTTTGAAATGACAGATATTTTTCAATATTTTTCAACAAAATAAGGTTACTTGGACAATTTTATGAATAAAAGTACTCGTGTGGAAAGTCGATCGGAGCAACGAGTCTTGATAAAAATGTAGTTTTACTCGACGACATCAAACCCGCTCGTCCACCATTATTTGAAATGAATAATTATCAAAGCAGAAATAATAAAGATAACGTTAATTTAACAACATTTATAACAGGAATAATACAAAGTATGCTAAAATGAAGTCGTAAACAAAAAGTACAGTACCTATATGGAAGTTTAATTCACAATTGTGAAAGCAAATATTTTTTCAAAAGAAATATCAAGTTCTGTAGATTCGTGGTGTTTTTAAACTAACAAGCTACTCTACTATGAAATATCGAATTCATTCCATATTTTGTATGTAATACGTGTGGAATAATCACGTTTCGTGTTGATCAGTTATCTGAATCTCATGAAACTCAACATTTGAATGTTTCAAATTCTTCTTCACAGCTAAACTGTTGAGGAGTTTCACTGATAATTATAATTTTATGGGAGAAATTCTTTAACACGAATCTAAATTTAGCTGAAAAAACGCACATCGGAAAAAATATTTACCTATACTAATAAAAAGCAAACGAATGAAATACAAAAACGGCTGCACATGATCAGGTGAAAAATATCCAGGGAATAATTATGTTCAATTTCTTTCACAGATGTTGACTAAAAAACCTTTTAGAAAGTTTTGATAAAAAATGAGAAACTGGAATGCGATTTTGTTTTGCTGAGTGGTGCGTTGTCATATGACTATCATTGTATTGTCAATATTCTATAGGATATTTTGAATTTTTTTGATATGGCCGAACAGTTTACATTCAATGAATATGCAGATATGCATGTATTTTATGGACGAGCATTTTGTAATGCTGCAGAAGCTCGTCATCTGTATTCCGAGCATTTTCCCAATCGAACGGTACCGTCAAGAGAAACATTCGAGCGTGTCGATCGCAGCTTGAGGGAGACAGGTATGTAATAATTGATTATTAATGTGAGCAGTTGTTTTATTTCGATATTATTGTAGGTACAGTTTTGCCAAAACGAGGTGGTGAGGGCGCTCCTAGGACTGTACGTACCGTTGTATTGGAGGAAAATATTTTGGAAGCCGTCGCTGATGATCCTTCAATGAGCATCAGAAATCTATCAGAACAGTTGCATACATCCAAGTCCACTATTCATAGAATAATTAGGGAACAACTGCTCCACCCATTTCACATCCAGAAGGTACATGCCATGACACCTCAAGATTTTCCAGCACGACTGGAATATGCCAATTGGTTCATGGATAGGCAAAGAGAGGATATGACTTTTATTAATCGAGTTTTATTCACTGATGAAGCAGGTTTCAGTAGAGATGGAGTTATCAACTCTCATAATCTCCATATATGGGCCGAAGAAAATCCCCATGGGATATTGCAAACCAAACACCAACGGAAATTCAACGTGAATGTTTGGGCTGGTATCATAGGAAACCATCTTATAGGACCATTCGTTCTACAGGACCGATTGAATGGAGAACGTTATTTGGAGTTCATTCAGAACGATTTGAATGGACTTTTGGAACATGTTCCATTGCAAACCCGAAGAGATATGTGGTTTATGCATGATGGCGCTCCTCCTCACTTTAGTTTGATTGTGCGTGACCATCTGAACCATATTTTCCACAATAGATGGATTGGTAGAGGTGGGCCATATTCATGGCCATCGCGGTCTCCGGATTTAAATCCATTGGATTTCTTTCTGTGGGGGCATCTAAAAAGCCTTGTTTACGCTACACCTATTCACACAAGAGATGCATAGTTGAATAGAATAACATTACATTGTGAAGCCATACGAAACGACCCTGGAATGCTATTTCAAGTACAGAGAGGGTGTCTTCGCAGACTAAGAAAATGTATAGAGAGAGAAGGTGGTCATATCGAGCAGTTTCTGTAGCGGATTTTTCCTTTCTGTTTGCTCATGAGGCTCTTGAGTTTCGTTAGTTAAACGTGTTTGCATTATAAAAATTCGTTATGAACATTTTACCTATCATTTCCATTTTCCTTAAAAACTAATATTTTCGAATAATGGTAGACATCTCAGGATGATTGTTGTTGAATTAACGTTATCATTATTGTTTCTGCTTTGATAATTATTCATTTCAAATAATGGTGGACGAGCGGGTTTGATGTCGTCGAGTAAAACTACATTTTTACAAGACTCGTTGCTACGATCGACTTTCCACACGAGTACTTCTATTCATAAAATTGTCCAAGTAACCTTATTTTGTTGAAAAATATTGAAAAATATCTGTCATTTCAAAGTTTTGGGGTGTGGACCATCGGGGGTAGTCCGTTCCTGACTTTGTAGCAAAACAACTGACTCCTGCATGAAAGCTCATCGAAGGAATTCATTTGTTTAGTCAATTACCAAAATTTGGATGATTTTGAATATTCACTTGAAAAGTTATCAAAGAAAAACATTTTTCATTTTGTAACTTCGAGGGCCCGTAACTTGGTAACGAAGGATTTTAGGAAAAAAAGTTATATGAAGTACTGGTGATATTTTCACCCCATCTATACATTCCGAAAGGAAAAGAGGAAGTCCAGGGACACCCTGTATATCTTCAAATTATGCCATGAGTCAATTAAATTTGATATAACCATAAAACAATATTCCTTCATATATTGAGTGAGCTTATGTTGAATCAACCAGCCAGATATAATGTACAGGTCACCTTTGATCATATTTTTTGTGAATTTTACAAACAATCGATGTATCATCTGCATAAAGATTAGGAAAGCTGTGATTTGTATCACTGAAATTGAATTAACATATGTCAAAATTAGAGTTATTCCAACAATCGATCTTTGAGATACTTCATGGGAAAATTCCATGGTTATATTTTTTGTTCCATCATAGCTCATTTGAGACATTTGAGAGAGTTCTGTATCAATCCAGTGGAAGTTCAGTTCTTACCTCTTCAGGAGTATAGGTCAAATATCCATAGGTGCTAGACGTATTCTTGATGATGATGTTCCTTTTGTACTCGTAATTCAAGAAGCAAAAGTTGATCGCTATTTCTGAAGGGGTGCATACAATGTCCGGACACACGCAATCGTATGTGAGGGGTATTATTGTAGAATGTTGACGAGCTCCCCACATAATGACGATCAAGTCTTCTTCTATGGTTTGTATAGCAGTTGTATTCAGTGTTACCTGTAAACAGATAGAGATAGACAGATATAGTGAATACAATTTGAAAACTGTTGCACGTCATCGATGACGACATAAAATCAACACCGATACATTGATGGGAATGCGTGGGATTGTTTGTATTGAAATTCAAATTTGGCTCCTGTTGTTCTTAGGAATTCAGTTAGCAGCACTTGCGATGTTGCCGCACTTCATTTCTGTTATAGGGAGTCATGGTCGAAATGAATACAAATTTTTAAGAACATATTGACAAACAAGAATCAACAATAAAGTTCACATTAGAGAAAGAAACAGATAATGAACTTCTGTTTCTAGATGTTACGATAAAGAAATCGACACAACAGATATCTACACTATAACTCAAACGACAACACAACTGTCAAAAAAAAGATGTAGTAAAATGTCTTTATGATAGGACAAAAATTTGCAATTCATTGGAGGAAATCGATGAAGAGATAAACTTCATAAAATCAGTATTGAGGGAGAATGAATATTCAGACAGTTTCATAGAGGAAACATTGACACATATTGCAAATCGAAACACACCCTACATGAGGACAAAAACCTACACAAAATACACATCCTGTAACAAACATTATACCTTATAGGTGGGACTGGAATCAGTTTTGTCGAAGAAAAACTATTATTTCATTGCCAACGTTTCGAATTTTAATGAATCCATCATCAAAGATCTGTGTAACAATGAGTTTTGAGTTGAAGTGGTTGGAAATAAATGACATAAGAAAATGCCAATAAATTATTGGAACATTTTCAATGGATTGGAATTCTTTAATTTTATTTTTATGCAACCACTTCAACACGAAACTCATTGTTACAGAGTCCTGATGATGGATTGATTTTCGAAACGTTGGCAGAGAAATGATGACATTCCGTTTGTAATTATACCTTATTTCCCTCAATTGTCTGAAAAGATAAAACCGATCGAACAAGAAATTCTGTACGATAATACTGAAGCAAATAACACAACGAAGAAAACGGAAAATTGTATTTTTCAAATTACTTGTCCGTGAGGTCAAAATTATATCGGTGAAACGACAAGACCTTTGGAAGAGCGAAAGGGTGAACACGAGATGTACATTAGAAACAGGCAGATGGTGGTTCTAAATCATCAGAAGAACACATTCTTACTACTGACGGAGATCATACAGTCGAATAGAAAGAAATGATAGCGAAAGAAAGAGTTATGATAGGAAACGATAAATAAAGAATCCGCCTTTATGATGCCGTCTGAAGAAAATTGCAACTCCATGAGACTCGATATAAATCGCACCTGACTATATTTCAACATGAAAATCAAAATGTAAATGTGTCAAGTAGGGCAGAATATTCTCACAGAGATTTCGATTAGTGTTTGGTAACGAGGGCGAATAAATTCCTTCTCCTGATGATGCCAACTTGGTTGACGAAACGCGGCGCCGGGTGCAAATATTCACAGTTACGAAAAATTCGAGAATAAAATTCAACGTTGGTAAACTTCTCAATATTTCGAACAAAAATATTACCGAAGAGACACACTTTGGAAATTTTCACCATAGCATCTTCATGTACGTACTTTGATCTCTGCTCTCGAAAATGGACCGACGACTCCTTCGTTCGGTTCGAAATCGAACTCCGTGCTTTCGCCGCTCTTACCCGCCACCATGAGTTTGAAGTCGACGGGAACTTGGGATTCGTTGACCAGATTGAACTCCTTGACAGGTTTGAAGCCTGAAAAGTATTTCAGAAAGCATAATGATGATATTGTATTGTCACGGAATCTTCTAGCGCCGGCCCTGTCGCTCGTAAACGCAAAATAATATGAGGGGTCGAAGGAAGATCGTTTACCTGAGAAATCTCGACTCGCGTGGAAAATTCGATCATCGAGATTTGACTGGAAGATTATCCATAGGTGTGAGCGAGTATATATACGGAAGCGATAGGTGTGAGCGAGTATATATACGGAAGCGATTCAACGCTACAGCAGATAGTTATCAAAGTTGCTAGCAGTAGAGAGGTGGAGAGTTTCACAGAGTTTTTATCGGACAGAGCTTTGGTATTGCTAAGAGCAGAAGTCGAAGTAGATAATTTCTAGAGAAGAGAGTTTTAGTACAGAGCGTTTGATAGTTAGCGGAGCAGTTTGAGTGAGGCGAATGCTGCAAATCATACGAGAGGAAAATAAGCATTCGATGTGAGATATACACTATACTTTTTCTACGGCTATAACAGCAAAATTATTCAACAAATAACATTAACTTCAAATTTAATGTGATTCATTGTGTAATAATAACTACAACTGTAACACAATGAAGTCATTTTTTCATAAGGTACATTGTACCTCATTGTTCCATCAAGAACAGTTAACATACAGCAGTTTTGTGTTATGACCGTAGTAAAACTACTTTTGATTCCAGCCGTTACCATAAGAAACTTTGCCGAAGTCGATGTTGTCCATGGTCGGTTTGAGGAGTGGACAAACAACGTTGCCTCTGGAAGGATAAAAAAATTAAAATTTCGATTACATATTATAAGCCCAACATACACTAGCAGTATACCAACAATTTCTTTGGATTGTTGAATGACGAACTGGATTTTCTCGACGAATTTTCCCTGAACAGACGAGGTGAAGCTGATGACGAAAGATTTGCAGTATTCGAATTTTTTCAAATGGTGCGTTTTTGGCAAACATTTCACGATGCCACCGAAATCGGTCTCTTTGTCTTTGAATGTCACCGTAGCTGGTATGTGACCTGAAAATTCGTTCTGAATAATTACGCATGCAGGAGAAAAATTCAATGGATGTTCCTCAGCCGATGACTTACAAATTTGTGGTTGATTCAGATTTTGTCAGCCATACAATTATTATTATTGCCCAACTTTATCATGTTTTTGATAAAATGAGATCAACACAAACACTCCAGAATCATGCAATCAGTTTTTTCTTGAGATGTAACTTATATAAACCAATATCATTCATATTGGGAACATTACAATGGCTGCTAATTGAAAATAGAGTTATTCAACTATGAGTTATATCTTTGTACATAATATTCCCTCATTATATTTTCATGAATTCATAACTATCAAAAATCGAATCTATCATCATGATACCAGAAGTTATATTTATTGTTAAAAAATCAACAATAACACCCTGCCAACATATGTGGTCTGTATAAAATACAAGGAATACCATAGAAAAAAATGACAATACATTAGAATCAAAAGAATACATTGAAAACATAACAAGAAGATTTGAAAATATTGTTTTTCTCTTATTGACAATAGATATAATAATAACGATTTATTTCCCGAGAAACATATACATGCTTATTGTAGGGAAAATCAAACTGATGCCATACAATAAAAGTAGAATAGAATACAAAAAATGAGTAATTGAATCAGATCTTTATATGGCAATAAAAAGAAAACAAAATAGGATTTTTTGAAATTATTTTTGAAACGAAATTTTCCATATTTCTTCAATGAATTCGGTAGACCATTGTATAGTTTTATTCCGTAGTGGTAAACAGATTGCTGTCCTATATTTATTTTAATTTTCATCAATGCCAAATCATTCCGAAAACCTTGTTGAGTGATTGTGTTGATCACTATTCATTTTGAACATCAAATTTGAATGCTTGAATTTATTTTTACCAGGTGAATAAATGTGCAAATTTTAAACGTGTATAATGAAGGAATGTCTAGAAGTTTTCTTTGTTTGTATAAATTAGCTGTAGGTTCTTTTCGATTAAGTTTGTATATACACTTTATAATTTTATTCTGTGATGTTTTCAATGGTTTCATTACGGTTTTTGGAGCTGCCCCCCAAATCGAAATCAAGTATTGAATTTTGGAATATACTAAAGAATAATAAATTGATTTCAGACATAAAAAAGGTAACATATTTCGAATTTTAAAAATTATACCAATAATTGGAGAAATTTGTTTTCCTAATAACTCAATATGTTTGTTCCAAACTAAATGTTCATCAATTAAAATTACTAAAAATTTCACTACAGGAGAATACATAATATATTCATTGTGGAATCTGATGGGATCTTTCGAATGGATGGAGGTGGATTTTCTTGAGATGAACATATTCAAGGATTTTTCAAATTTCAATGTTAGTTTATGATTCATCAGCCATGATGATATTTCATGGAGGTCATTGAGCATAAAAGTTTTGATTTCTAAAAAATTGTTCCCGGTGTATACTATTGTAGTATCATCAGCAAACATTTCGATTTTGAGCTCTCATAATTCTTATAGATAATTTCAGTACTTCAAGTGACTAGACAAACCAAGGCTTATAATATAGTCAGAGCAATTTGGTAGATGATAAAGAGATCAGAAACCCCCAGCAGTTTTGAAGAGAAATAATAAACCGTTTACTTCAAAAGTAACACTGTTGTGTTGGATATATTTGTCATGAGTACTAAGTTCAATGTGTCATTTAATGTATCTCCTTGCCTGTGAGTACACATTGGGATCAGATACTTGTTGGTTTTATATATGATGTTTATTTTTAATTATTTTGGTATACAGCTGTGCTGGAATGTTAATTCTCTTTCAGTAGAACAATGAAGAAAATATTTTGAAATGTTAATAGGAAATAATTCATCTGCAATCATTGAAATTTGAAGATAATTTATAAATACCTACTGTGGAAGGAGCTGATACACATTACATATGATGTGATTGCATATTGTACTTTTTTTGTGCAGATGAGGATTACTTATTCCAAAATAAAGCTTATTTATCATTATTTAGTCTGCGATTTTTTAGCAATGATGTTTCATCTCCAACTGCTGGAGACATTGTCAAAGTTATTTTCCACAGAAAGAAATGACTCTTGAGCTAATTTATTCTCTGAAATCGAAAAGATTTGGGTGGAGATGTTGGGAATTAGAATTATCTTTTATTGTTAACCTCCTCTGTGGCTAGTTGAATCAAATGTACCAGAGATGATTGATTTTTGTTCTCAAATTGTTCGTTTCCGTTAACCAGCTGACGAACGTCATCCCTCAGAAGTCGAACTTGTGCGAGCAATGAATCAACGAGGCCTTACTTTTTAACGTGCGATTACATTTCGCGTGAAATGGACATTCGAACTTTGCACTGAGGAACCTATTAAATATAGATTCTCTGTTGAAGTCAACAATTTGTGTTCTTATCCATTCAACTAAGAGTAAATATAAATATTCAAATCATTCCTACATAATATGTTCTGATAGCCATAATCATTTAACCAGACAGTTAAATAATTTGAAAACCATACAAATAAAAAGCGATTTTGGAAAAAAGTCGTACTTTTCTGAAATAAAAATTTATGACAGTCTACCTACACACATAAAAAATATTAATTCTGTTGCGAAATTCAAAATAGAGATCAAAAGATATTTCACAGCTATCAATAATAATGACTAATTACTGACAAAATTATTTTTATAATGTATCAATAATGCTTGATTCAACTCAAAAATTTATGTTCCTTAGGATCATTAAAGTTATTATTATTATTCCATGATTCTTTACAGTGTGGAACAGATAACAAATTGACAAAAAAAACGAAAAAATAATATAATCATGAAAATCGAAAATGCTTCCAGTATCAAATAATGTTTGAATTTTTTTTAAACTTAAATGAATTTTTTCAAATTTTTAGGAGATATAAAAGATGAGGAAGTAGTAAAAATGGTTAATATCTACCAATACTCATTCATTCCACATCTCACCGTTGTTTTTGACCACGAGTTGATACTCGTGCGTGGCGTTCAGAAAAACGTCTTCGATATCCAAAACCGTTACGTTGAAAACGACATCGGGGCCCTTGCCGCCTCCAGCTAGGCTGACTGGCAGTCGATCTTCGTTCCCTGTTATGTCCAAATAGGCCATGCTGGTGTAATAGTCGTTCTTTCGCGGTCGAAATATGAACGTGAACTCTATAGATTGGTTCGGAACGATTCTTCCTTCCTGTAAAAATGAACGGCTTGAACAACATATAATTTCGTCAGAAAAGTCAAATTCTTAGCAATTCTAAGAAAACATTACCTAATCTGTCAAACCACTCATTTTCAACAATTCAAAAATAGAAATCACAAAAAAAATATCAAATTTCTGGGATCAATCATTCCTGTCTTGGACTAGTCATAATCTGAAACTCAGAAAAAAAATATCACCCATTATTGTATATATTGTTATTCTGTCACATAAATATTTGAAAATTATTTACTTCAGCTTGATTTATTCGAAACTACAATTTTCAAAATCTGTTCGGGGCACTGCATAAAAATCGGCAATGAAACCATTGAAATCTTTCAAAACAAGACTATAAAATGTATTTACAAATTGCCTTTCCGAGAATCAACGAGCGAATTATAAAAACCCAGAAATCTTCTAGACATTGGCTCATTATTCAAATTGAAAATATGTATTTTCATTCATTCAACCACCAAAAAATAGCCCTAATCATCTCACTAGACAACAGCATCATTTGAAAACAATTCAAAAACCATATTGGAACAAAATCGTTATACTATACCGGAATCAAAATTTATAACAGTCTGCCGGAATACCTAATCAAGAGACATAAAAAAGCATTTCATATCAATGAAAGATAAGTAATCTGATTCAAGTAATTTTTTTTTGGTTTTCTTTCTCTTTTGTTAAACTGACATTTGTTCCTTATAGTTTTATAGAGATTGTAAGTCACAAATTGTTATCTGTTTTTATTAACTGTATAAACATTTATGATCCTTGGGATTAATAAACTTTTATTATCATTATCATCGAAACAGTTCCTCACCTAAAGGCGAAGTGAAACCAGATGGAGGTTTCGAATGGCCACTTGCTCAGCACTGAACGATGTTGCGTTTCAGTCGCAAAACGTTGTTTAGTAAGCTGTTGTTCTGAGTAGGTACTTGAAGATTATCAGATTATACAACGATATAATATATCTTATTGTAAAGTATCGAGGAGTGTCGTTTATGACATATTTATTTATTTATTTGATACACCATTACACAGCTGAAGCCTTTTACAGAATGGGAAGAAGGAATAATTACAGTGCATGCTTTCTATAAAGATATTAAATATATAAATTATCGAAAAAAATGCAAAAAGATGAAAAAAGTGTAAGCGAAAATAAATGACACTGCATAAAGACGTGTGAGAGCTGATATTATCATAAAATAGCTCTCCTGATGTCTGTTTGCTTGCAATGGAAAATATTGTTACGATATACCTCTGGGTTCGTCGATTAAAACACCAAACAACACTAAACTTCTTTTATTTAAACTCTCTATCACAATACAATACAACGCAATCACTTAAATCGCTCCGAAAACTTTCCAATGCTCGCTACTACAACTCTCTGTACTGAAAATTCTACTTTCGCACAAAGCTCTGCTCCACTTAGATCTCAACAAATATCGTCACTTATCTCTGAATACAAATTCTCTGTCTGTGGCGAAGCCGGTCGTCCCGTATTTATATATCTGCGTACCAATCGAGAATCGTCGAGAGAAGCCCCGATGACGCGTCTCGAATTCTCCAGGCGGCATTACGGTTCTTGGAAAATGACGACGCTACGGCGCGGTCCTTCGCCTCGCGTTTACGATATGGTCAGGGCCGGCGCTAGGGCGTAACATTATCCCCCTCTCAATTTTGATCGTCCCGATCAAATAACATCCCTTCATTCCCATTGTTACATTTTAGTCTCTTCAGGTGTACGACTTTCATTTTTGTTCTAGGCTTGCGTTGAACACTGTACACCACATCATTCATCCTCCGACGGGGGGTATTCAGCCACACTCGATCTTCATCTTGAAATCTGCCAGTATTTGTCTTCCGATTGTACCGCGCCTTCCTCCAGTCAATACGCTCTGGCATCTCTTGTTGTTTACTGAATGGAACACTTCTTGATGGTTGTTGAATCGATTGGACTTGGCCAATGTTGACTTTCTGTTTGACCAAGTCAGCCCTTTCAGTTGCTTTCATCTCGGAGATGTCACTTGTACCTCCAACGCGACACCTGGCGGCTCTTACAAGGATGGCTTTTTCTGACTTCACCCGGACTTGTTCGGAATCCGATGGCTGCACGCTGCATTCAGGGACATTATTCTCTGTGACACGAGCTACTTCCTTCGACAATGCAGGGATTCTCGCAGTTTTCAATAATCGCAGTTTGGCAGGTTTCGTCCTTTCCGTTGGAGTTGTAAGGACAAATTCTTCTTCTCCGAACCTTATGATCTTTTGCTCATTGTCGAATGAAATTCCATGGTCACTGATCAAGTCCATTCCGAGTATGACTTCATCTTCTATATCTGCGACGTAAACTGTACCTGTGATAGTGAGTCGCCCAAGAATCAACGTTATTTCAGCCTCTCCTCGAATAGGTGCGTTCTCACCAGTGACTGTCCGAATCACGACGTTGGATGAAATAGGCTTTACGTTTCCAGGCCGAAGTATGTCGCTGCGTACCAAGGAAACTGCAGCACCGGTGTCTATGGTGCATATTACATCCATTTTATTCAATTTCCCTGGAATGGTGAGGCTCTCAGTTGTTCTCTTTAGCCTGTTAACACAGATGTCCCTCGGTGACCTTGACCTCGCAGGTGATTGCGAACTTAGCGGCGTCCTTGCAGGTGAGATGGATTTTGGTGGCATTCTCACCTTGCAGTCTTTTATGAAATGCCCCGGCCTTCTACAGCTATAGCAAATCCTCTGCGGCAGTTTAACCCAACAGTCTTTTACAAGATGTCCTAGTTTTCCACATCTATAGCACGTTCTCTTCTTCTGGGTGCTCATTCCATTTATTAATGATTTGATCTCCTCCAGAACTTTCTCGTATGAACCATTCGCCGCGTCAGATCTTTGTTCGGGATCGTCAACTGTTACCGCTCGCACTTTCGGCCTTGAGGTGTTGAAGGCCGCCTCCACTTCTAGCGAACGTACCAAGGCATCGCTACTCCTTTCGAAACTTGTAAGTCGCAAAGTTCTTTGGATTTCTGGGTCTCTCAGTCCGTCTATAAATATCTGCACTGCTAACTGCTCCTTGAAATCTCCGGGTGCTTCTGGATATGCCAGCTGGATTAGGCGTCGAACATCTGCCTCAAATTCTTGCAGACTCTCACCTGATTTTTGTGTGCGAGTCTTCATTTGTGCCCGGTACAGCTGTTCTCGGTGTTGATCGCCATACCTCAACTCTAGTGCAGAAATCAGGTCCTGATATTGCTTCTGTTGTTCGATGGGTATCGTTTGTAATATACCCAAAGTTCATTTCTCAACTCATTTTTCATCTCCTCTCGCATTATATGCACTTTCCTTCTGACATCGTCGTAGATTTTCTTGACGTTTTCCTTCAGTTCTCCTTTTACAATTTCTTTCACTTTTTCCAGATCTTCTTTCAGTTCTTTCATTCGTACTTCGGTTTTGTCGAAGAACTTGTCCTGATGTTCTAGAACCTTCTGGAAGTCTGCTTTCCGTTGTTTTTCAATCTGCTCTAATTCATTCTTTTGTTGTTTTAGAATTTTCTGGTGGTCTTCTCGTTCTTTTCTCTGTTCTTCGAGAATTTTCTGGAGTGCTTCTTTCCGTTCCTTCTTTTCATTATCGAGAATTTTCTGGAGTGCTTCTTCTCGTTCTTTCTTTTCAAGTTCCCGCTCTTTCTTTTTAGCTTGTTCTTTCTTCTCATCTTCGAGAATTTTCTGGAGTCTTTCTTCTCGTTCTTTCTTTACTTTTTCTCGTTCTTTTATTTCATCTTGCCGCCGCTTTTCTTCTAATTCTTTTTCCTCCTGTCGTCTCTTTTCTTTCAGTTCTTTCTCCTCCAGCCGTCGTTTTTCTTCCTCCTGTCGTCGCTTTTCTCTTTCTTGTTTTTCCTCCTGCCATCGCTTTTCATCTTCCTGCCGTCGTCTTTCATAATCCTCAAATAGATTTCGGATACGTTGCTTCATGTCTTCCATCCTATCGTATGACATACTCATATTCACCATAAATTGTTTTTATTTACCAGCAAAAATTCCACTTCCGACACCACTGTTACGATTTATCCCTTGGAAAATCTCAATTCTGACACCACTGTCACGATATTCCTTGGGTTCGTCGATTAAAACACCAAACAACACTAAACTTCTTTTATTTAAACTCTCTATCACAATACAATACAACGCAATCACTTAAATCGCTCCGAAAACTTTCCAATGCTCGCTACTACAACTCTCTGTACTAAAAATTCTACTTTCGCACAAAGCTCTGCTCCACTTAGATCTCAACAAATATCGTCACTTATCTCTGAATACAAATTCTCTGTCTGTGGCGAAGCCGGTCGTCCCGTATTTATATATCTGCGTACCAATCGAGAATCGTCGAGAGAAGCCCCGATGACGCGTCTCGAATTCTCCAGGCGGCATTACGGTTCTTGGAAAATGACGACGCTACGGCGCGGTCCTTCGCCTCGCGTTTACGATATGGTCAGGGCCGGCGCTAGGGCGTAACAATATCTAGTTTATCCTGAATTGCCAAATAGTCAGGACATATTCTTTAAATAGGAGAATGAAGAAGTACATTGATTTGCGCAAAGAGAAAAAACATAATGAAATTACGTAAAGGATGCCTAGGAACATGTAGATTGATATGTTCAAGCAAGTATGGGCAATCAACTTGTGACTCTAGAATCTTGTACAGAAATGCAATGCCTAGATATGTCCGACGGTTATCGAGAGAATCAACTTGAAATCTAGAAAGTAGAAGATTATGAGATACACCCCAACACATTTAAAACCAACGCATTTAAGGAAACGCCGTCGAACTTTCTCCAGACTCTAGACTCTCAATATATATGTCGTGTCCAGGATTCCAGACATCGCTGTCATATTCGAACTTCTTTCTCATAAGTGCATGGAGGAATAGTAAGTGCGTTGTTATTCCAGACAACCATTCAGAGTTCCTGATGATAAAACCAACATTTTTGAAACCACTTGAAACAATAGATTTCACATAAGGCGAAAGGAAAGCCATGTAATGTTCAAAGAACACCGCGTGAGTCGAGGGACAGGAGATACGAATTAACATTCACTTTGAATTTTTGAAGTTTGTAAGCCTCAAGAAAAACCTCTCTAGGCAAGTAGTTCAGTACTTCCAGAGCTCAGCTGTTCTACTGAAAACAGATCCCTGAGCAAGAGAGGTTCGACAGGCCTCCAAGTTCCCAACAAGTAAGTAAGTTATTTATTATCCCAAGAAACATTACATGTTTATAATTAGGGAATAACCATAAGCACAAAATCATGATAAGTTTTGAAAAAAAAAAAAAAAACACACATATGTATAAACGAACATACAGTCAAAAATGAAATTGTTCTACGCAAAGGTCAATTAAGCGAAGAAGAAAAAAAGAAAAATTGAAAAAAAAAAGGGTAAGAAATTTTTTTTTTTTAATAGTTATTAGCTGAATAAAAACTCTTTCAAACTCTGCTTGAATTTTATTGTCGATCGATATTCTTTTATTTCATTTGGAATTGAATTATATATCATGACACCACTATGATATATTGATTTTTTGCCAATATCTGATTGAATTTTATTCGTTGCCAACAAATTTTTCTGTCTTGTAGAGTGATTGTGAATATCACAAATTTCGTTGAAAATAAGATTAGATTTTTTAGTACTATTTCTGATAGAATGGATAAAACAGCTGATTTTGAGTTTATGAAGAGAATTTATGTCCAATAGTTTGTTTGGCTTGTATAAATTTGATGTCGATTCTGAATACGATAATTTGTAAATACACTTTATTGTTTTGTTTTGTAAAGTTTTGAGAGGTTTCATTATAGATTTATTTGCAGTACCCCAAACAGAAATGAGATAATGTAGTTTCGAATAAATAAGACTAAAATAAATATTCTTCAAAATTTTCAGAGAAAGGAAGTGTCTTATTTTGAAAAGAATTCCAATGAGTGGAGATACTTTTTTTCGAATTTTTTCAATGTGCTTATTCCACGATAATTTTTCGTCAATATATAAACCTAAGAATCTAGTTGTTTCTGTATATTTGATAGAATTGTTATTGAGAATTATTGGATCGGATGGGGCGTTGACTACCCTCTTAGCTATGTTCATATATGAGGACTTATTGAAATTCAGCGTTAATTTATGTTGATGTAACCAAATGAGAATTCTATCCAAATCAGATTGCATATCAATTTTGATTTTTTCATAACTGTCCGAAAAATATATGATGGTGGTGTCATCAGCAAATAATTTGACTATTCCATTCAACATCAAATTTGGTAGTGAGTTTATATAAATGAGGAATAAAAGCGGACCGAGAATTGATCCTTGAGGTACACCACAGGAAATATTTTGAAAGGAACTTTTTTG
This sequence comes from Zygogramma bicolorata, assembly GCA_032362365.1. Classification (NCBI taxonomy): domain Eukaryota; kingdom Metazoa; phylum Arthropoda; class Insecta; order Coleoptera; family Chrysomelidae; genus Zygogramma; species Zygogramma bicolorata. The sequence continues at coordinate 22,246 of JAVJAQ010002330.1, read as the reverse complement.
ATCATCTATATAAACATACTGTATTCTATCACATAAATAATTTTTAAACCACTCGAAGAGATTACCTCTGATTCCTATATTGAATAATTTTTTCATTAGTATGCTGTGGTCAACGGTATCGAAGGCCTTGCACAAATCCAGAGACAAGAGACAACATTTTTTATTTTCATCAATTTCCACTTGAATTCTAGAAATGACATCCAATACTGCTGTCTCTGTATCTCTAGATCTGCGAAAACCATACTGACCATCATATAAGATATTATTGCTTTCCAGAAAATTTAGAAGTCTAATATGCATCAATTTTTCTAAAATTTTAGCAAAAACTGGAAGTACTGAAATTGGCCGGTAATTGTTTAAATCATTTTTTTTACCACTTTTGAAAATGGGGGAAACTTTTGCGATTTTCATTTTATTTGGTATAATTCCAGTTTCGAAAGATCTCGATATTATAATTTGTAAAATCTGCGATATTTCTTTTTTGACTGCTTTCACAATTTTCACATTAATTTCATCAAAACCAGACGCTTTTTTCAAATCCAATTGTTCGATAATATCTTCTATTTCAGAAACAGAAGTAGTTTCCAAAAACATGGATGAAACGTTTGAATGATCTTCAATTGATTTTGGGGTGTGAGGGATGGCATGTGATAATTTACTCCCTATTGTAACGAAATGTTTGTTAAATGTCTCACAAATTTCAAGTGGTTCGTCTATTTTTATGTTATTCACATTTAAACTTTTGATTTTTTCTTTATAGCCAGTTGAATTATTGAGTAATGATTTAATACCTTTCCACATCAGTTTGGGAGTTGAATTGCTGAACTGTTCTTGATAATATTTATATTTTTTTTTGCGTGTTGTTTTCTTCACTAATTTGTTGAAAAAATTATATTTCTCTGAATGATATTCTGAATCAGGATGTTTCTTTTTGCTATTGAAGTGTTTGTTGCGCTTTTTTATTAAATTTGCCAACTGACTATCAAACCATGGTTTTGAATTTTTTGTGTGAGAATATTTTTTTATAGAAGAACATGAATGGAAAGTTTCCAACAATTTTTCATAAGCATCGTTAGGATTGGGATAAAGATGGATCGTATTTCTGAGTTCTTTCAATTTCTGTTTGAGTCTGTCTTTGTCAAATATTTTAATTTTTATATTGTTGGCTGAGATTTTAACTTTGTGATTTGTATTTATACATGAAATATATATTTTATGATCACTTAGTGATATATTTGTGATAGAAAGGTGTATTTCTTTCATAGAATTTGTGATGAAATGATCGATAAGTGTAGAGCTATTATTTGTTTCTCTGGTAGGAATGTTTTTGTTTACTGGAAATATATGATTGGATCTATAGATATCCATCAGTGAATTTGTTTCAGTATTATCTGACAAAATATTAACATTCATATCACCAAAAAAGAAAATATCACATTTGTAGAGATTTAAGTTTTCAAGCGTTTCATCCATGAATTTGAAGAATAGGTCATTTTTCATTTTGGGTGGCCGATACAAGCCACAAATAAGGCAATCAGGTGATTTGATTTTCAGAAGGATAAACGTTAGGAGATTTTCTTCTTTCTTCTCTATATCAAATTCAATAGTTCTCTTGATGAAAATGCCTACTCCACCTCCTCTTTTTTCTCTGCTCGCATACACAGATGTAAATCCATCAAAATTATAAAACTTTTCTTCTTCTTTGGTGAGCCAAGTTTCTGATATGATAGCTACATCAAAGGGGTGGAAATTCTGTACTCGTGTAAATATTGCCAAGAATGGAACGATTAATAACAATTCAGAAGAGCACCGACCGTGAAAATATCTATAGAAGAGAGACAAGTCTCCGACCCTTCTACGATAGATGCTCTAATGAAGTGAGCGATTTTGTGTGCGAAGAATCACCAACAAGACGGATATCCTATCTCTGAATAGAATCAAGAAACTTCAATGAATGTTTTGATGCCGAACTCTATACATCAGAACTACATTCCAAAGCAGGTCATATCTGAGACTTGTAGATCATCAGAAACTGACGAGAAGTCAAGTATTTCTTCGCACGGAATGGAAATCCAAGTTTCTGGGAAGTACCTTTTGCGATCGATCTCAGATGATTCTCCCATGAGACATTATTACTGACCGTAATTCCTACCATTGACTTTGTAGGAATGGTCAATCCTGACATCTGAATACTAGATGATGATAGATCGGCTTTCTTTGAAAAGAGACAGGCCTGGGTTTTCCTAGTATTGAATTCCACCAAGTTCACATTACCCCATTCTATTATTTTAACCAAGTCGTCGTTAATTCGTTTGGTATGGGGACTCTGGAAGAGAAACTAGTATGAAGAGGACTGTCGTCCGCAAAACTATGTACTGAACAAGATTTTTTCTCGAGCAAATCATTGATATGAAGCAGAAACAAAGTGGGCGCCAGAACTGAACCCTGTGGAACACGTGCATTTATTGGGGGAATATCAGATGATACTCCATCAACAACCACATACAAAAATAACACCAAGATCTTTGTATTCTTCCACCTTAGATATATATATATATATATATATATATATATATATATATATATATATATATATATATATATATATATATATATATATATATCTAGTAAATGAAACAAGGAAAACTGGCAGACATATAATATTGTTCATAGATAGCATAGATAAATAGCTTCGATTGCACACGATACAAGAAAAAGTTGCTATCAAAACCTTGGAAGAGGAGAGAAAAGTATCGAACATGAACATGAAAATAAACAAACAAAATCAATTACGATTACTGCTACGAAGCAACAAGTATACTTGTCAACCGTTTACGAGCAATGATAGAAAAAAAAGGAAAAATATCAATTGCCTGATAGATGCTTTTGAGGAAATATTTTCGTGACGAATGACGTAGTAGATAGAGATATTGAAGCGAGACATAACTCATTATCATTCTGTAGAAAAAATGTGGATATATCTTTGAAAGCCATTTATATCCATTCGATTTTTCCAAGATGCAAAATAACACTGGTGCGTTGACTGATATGCTTTTGTTTAGTCGATTCCTCTCGATCTGAGAAATCGTGGCGAGAGCTTACATTTTTTGATGGCAGGTGATAAGCAAATGCGATTTTTCAAAGCTGCAATTCCAATCAAGCGACAGCTCACGAGAGAATTTTGATACCGACGGTCTGATTGGCTAAACTTTGCCGGGATATTTCGTTCACCAATAGAATCATTAGTAAACAGAATTTGTGTTAACACCTCATATTATAATCTCTTAAAACAGTTGACAGTTTGATACTTCGAATCGAAGTATTTGAAATTTGAATGCGTCTGGAAGTTCCGATACCCCCAGTATTCAATTCTATTCCAGTTAGTTTTATTCATTTAATTTCACGTTGTACTTTCCACGTTTTTATCGTTACTATTGCTACTGTTGAGTGAATTTTTCACCTCTTATAACTTTTATAAGGAAATATTTTGCATTGTTTGTGGTGTTGATAGTGCTGAATCTAATATCCATCTCCATTATATATCAAATAGCTACCGCAGGTAAATTATTTCTTAGTGTTAGAAAATATAGGATATTTTCAACAGATATTTCGAAAATAGAAGATATTTTTGAGAATCCTAGAATTAAAATTGATATCAATTGATAACAGAACGCGATATTTTTGTGACGATGAAGAAAACAAACTTCACCTTCAATGAGCTTTCTCTTACTTGGGTAGTCATATTTGTCTGATAACTGATTGTTCTTCAGTGTTCCCCAGATCAACATATTTTTTCCAGCTTCAGTGACAATGGTTGTTACGTGCCTAGATAAAAACGATCCACAAACGATAATTCAAAATCATGAAATAAACGTTCTTTCAGACGAGTGTTCTCAAATGCCTATAACCTACACATACTAAACTGCCGTCGGACGTGCAGGAAATTTGACTTACGTTACCAGATTTGTAAAGTGCGCCTCTATCGGCAATCTCTCGAAAATTTTTACTTACAATTTTACAGGATTTTTATGCATCATGACTCTTCATAGAATAGTTCTTCCGTTGAAGTAGACATACATACCATCGGCAGAATGCTAAAAATGCGAGACTTGTACAAAAACTCTTCTTCCATCATCTCACTCTCGTCTTCCAGATTCTTATCCAGGATACGAGAATGCCCTTCGCCGTCGATAATGTTCATGTACTCGAGTTTCACGTACTTCTTCTTCTCCATCTCGGTCATATCCTTCATAGCTTGCAGCAACTTAGACCTCTCCAGCAGATCCACGGCTTCACTCTTGTAGGCCTTCCACCGAAAGTCCAAAATGAAATTGCTCTTGTTGTACAAAGTGACCGTTTTGTAGGTCTCTAGTCCCATATATATCTCCCCGAAAAACACAGCGCTCGAGTCCAATTGAATATTTGCAGAGACTACGTCGCACTTTACGGAAATCTTCAATTTTACGTCGTCGTACACGAAAAATATCACGCTTTCTATATTCGTCGTCGAATTCGGTGGCGTGCATATCACCTGCATTTCGCCTGCTTGGTTCGGCATCAGGACTCCTTTCGGCGGTAGTACCTTCAGAGGTTCCTCGTAAGTTACCGAGTAGTTCGCCTGGACTTTGCCGAAGTTGTACAGTACCACATTCTTTTCGGTGGGTACTCGTATCGCTGTAGAGTTCAGGACCAAGCAGTCGGGAATGTTCAGTAGAGCACGGCTTCCTATCGCTGAAAAAATGTCGCCAGAGTATGAATTATTGCAGGAATTGATTCAAGCCAGCCTGTTGGTGATTCGGTGAGAAAATTTTATGGCATAATTATCTGAAACTGAAATTAAGAACGTTTTCCTTAACTAGATAGGACATTTTGATATTCAAGAAAAAAATTCTTGAAAAAAACTTCAAAATATTCTTACTGTAAATAAATGACATTTCTTTACATATATCCTACATAAATGATGAAAACACATTCTCTATTTGCGATAGTCTATGGAACGTACTTTTCTCTTGATTTCTTTGGCAATGATTCTGATGAAGCAGTATTTACTGCCTCAACCAGCTCTGGAGGAGTAACAGGACTGGAAATTTCATCATTACTTATCATTTCACTTTCGAGAACACCAACAATTGAATTTATAAACGTCAAGTTTGACAATTCAACCTTAATACGTTTCCATCCAAGTAATTTCATTACGAAGTTCAGAGCACCATTCATTTGTGAATGAAATCATTTTCGATTTTAACAAAATTAATTAGTATCTATCGAATTTTAAACAATTTGCGGAAGAATAGTATGTTTACCTCATAGGAAAACCCATATTCTTGGACTCTGTGTGGATAATTCTCGGCTTGCGCCTCGACTTAGCAATCTTCACAATCCTCCAGGAATGTTAGGCATTTCCTACCTGGTACACAATGTGCTATTTATGTACATATGCTGTTTGTTTTTTGTGGTGATTTTCGTAACAATATATAAATTCTTCAAAGTTGAGGTCTTATGCTTTATTGTAAATGAGTTTTTACGTCGTATTTCATATTCAAGAGCGGGGGACATAGAAGACACACAGAGCTTCATGTACCACATATTTTTGTGTATCTTTCAGTTGTTTTCGGATTTTTTTGCCTCGAAACTCGTAAAAGAGCTACACTGATGAACATATTTCCTACACCGCTCGTATATCCTTTGTGGATATTTTTTCTGTGATAACATGTAATTTGCAAGTCTGTCCCTCGATTGAAAAATTATACAAATGATTGAATTTGAAAAATATTAGTTAATAAAACAAAAAACACGCTTTTATAATCATAGGAATCAACTTAAAAGTAAAAAATATTTTTTTAATATGAATTAGGAATAGTGTAAATGAAAAAAAGTATTATAATGTAATAAAAGGTGGGGTGCTATTCAAGTGGTCAATTGACAACATGCACCCCACGCATTTTTACATTGCAACATTTTCATTTAATTCACACTATCTTCAATTCGAATTCAAAAAAAATATTTTTCACTTTTTTGTTGATTTTTTCACGAAAGCGTGTTTTCTACTAACTATTATTATAAACTATTATTCATTTCTCACTTTTCATAAAAACTTGTTTTTTCAACTACTATTTTTCTTTTCTTAGTTAGATTTTTCATCAAAGCGCATTTTATCAGTTTTTCAATTTTTCAATATTGTTGTTCTAAAATTGTTCGTTCCGTTAACCAGCTGACGAACGTCAACCCTCAGAAGTCGAAACTTGTGCGAGCAATGGATCAACGAGGCCTTACCTTTTAACGTGCGATCACCCAGCACGGTGGCCCGGCGAGGATTCGAACCCCGGCCTTCCGCTTCACAGGCAGATATATATATATATATATATATATATATATATATATATGTGTTCGGATAGGTTTCCGCGGTCAGTTGTGTGTTGTTGTTGAGTTCGGGTTGAACCGCGTCTGGAGTTTTGTTCTCGACGTTTCGGCTCCGATTTTGGAGCCATTTTCAAGATGTAAATGTGACTTCACGCTGAGGTCTCAATCTGCCTACTCCTCAGGTGTTGTCACAGGGGGCAAGGGTTTGTGACTTGACGCCGGGGCCTCAATCTGCCTACTTCCCAGGTCTCGTCACGAGTTCTTTCTAAGGTCTCAATCTGCCTACTCCTTAGATCGAACTGAGGTATCGAGGGATGTTGGGTAGTATTTATAGCAGCGGGTGCTACTAAAGGACCGTCGGATGTCTTGGTGGGGACTGGGCATCTGGAAATTAGGGGTTTCCATGCAGTGGGAAGTCTCTGGCCGTCGTCACGTTTATTTAAGCAGGAAGGTCGCTTCTCGATTTCGATGGCCTCGCGAATTATACGAGCTTGTAGTGTTTTTGCTGTGGCGATGGTCTTAGTGTTCGCAAAGTCTATGTTGTGTCCTGTCTCTTGATGATGTTTCGACAGAGCTGAAGATGGGTCTGATTTTCGGACAGAAAGTTGATGTTCGTATACTCTACTTGTCATTACTCTACTTGTCATGGAAACCCCTAATTTCCAGATGCCCAGTCCCCACCAAGACATCCGACGGTCCTTTAGTAGCACCCGCTGCTATAAATACTACCCAACATCCCTCGATACCTCAGTTCGATCTAAGGAGTAGGCAGATTGAGACCTTAGAAAGAACTCGTGACGAGACCTGGGGAGTAGGCAGATTGAGGCCCCGGCGTCAAGTCACAAACCCTTGCCCCCTGTGACAACACCAGAGGAGTAGGCAGATTGAGACCTCAGCGTGAAGTCACATTTACCTCTTGAAAATGGCTCCAAAATCGGAGCCGAAACGTCGAGAACAAAAGTCCAGACGCGGTTCAACCCGAACTCAACAACAACATATATATATATATATATATATAATATTATTTAAAACTGCAAATTATCTTTCTGTCGATTGTAAATATTTAATTTTCCAAAAGGAAATAAAAACAATGAACAAAAATGGTTTTCAATTTAATTGACAACTGAAGCCTGCTCCCATTCTCGGATAACAGTTCTCAGGCTCCTTCGCCAAAAATTCGTTCTAGTCAAGGTCGCAAGAAAAAAAAATCGTTAATTCTTAACGGTCTAGTAAGGATTTCGGGACGATTTCTTCATTTCATTCCATTGTCATCGGTCCTTCATAAGTATGCAAAAATTCAAATCAATCCGACGTATCAAAATCTCGTTCAAAATTTCCGTTATAATCATAGATACATCCGAAGTAAGATGGCTATATACTGGTGCTTTCAGACAAACCTATAGACAGGGAGTAGTTGTTCAAAATTACGCCTTAAGGCTGCGCTTGTGGTTGAAATTTCTAAAAATTTTCGAGATCACTCGATCCATGGAACACGTTGTTGCCAATACAGATCACTTTTGGTTAGAACAGAGAATAGAACGCGATTCATCTTTAATGACCTCCCTCCAAGAATAATGTTACGTTCTAGTATATTCAATAACCATTTAAAAGTTTCGTAGTAATCATAAAAAAAGCACAAGAGAAGTTTGCTGGCAACAACATTCTAGAGTGTGCACGCGTTCTGAATATTCTATAAATGCAGTGATATGTGTTTTAGATTTTTTCAGTTCAACCCAGGAGATTATAAAAAATAATAATGATTTCACTCACCAGAAAAAATGGCATTTTCTCACTTCACATATCCCTAAAATTTGATCACAATTCTCACCCCTATTCGCTTACACGCATTAACGTGAATAATATTCGGCTGAATTGTGATACTACTTCTAAACCGAGCTTTTGAATTGAGATCACAATATTATATTGCTCAAATGGAAATATCAACAATCAACTAATTTTTTCAGCACATAGACCAGAATTCGCAACGACATAGCCGCTAGGCAACACAGGACGTGCACATGAATGCGAGAGTGACGAAACCTGGCGATTTTTTTGAGTTATTACTACGGTCTACGTCATCAATTCTTGATCAAGTAGGCCAGATCGGTTGTCTGATTTGATGACAATCTTTTATATGAAGTGAAAACACCAGTATATAGCCACCTTAATCCGAATCTAATAAAAGCGTGTTGAAAAAGGACCATTACGGAATGTTTATGCTGCTAAAATGCTCTTTAAGAGATGGGATTCACAAAATGCCGTAAACATACCTCTATTGCTGAACGGGTTTCTGCCGAACGGTAAGTCCGATAGCAAAAACTATAATATTTTCGTAAAGACGAAAGTTGAATTGAGGTACTAACACCATTTTGGATTTGAAATTCGTTTGTTGAAGAAAGCTGTTGACGATCAAAAAATGTAAACAATGAAATTTTTTGTCACAGATTGTGATAATATTTTAAAATGTCCTTCCTACTATATTGGACTATACCCTGCCTGAATATCAACTTTCAAAATGCAACCATTCGGAAGAAACCCGGAAGAATGTGAAAAAATGCATGATTTTACTAAATCTCCTCAGCGTCAACGATGAATGTATCGAAATCTAGCTCTAGCGTCCTCGCTCACACCAAACGAGGTCTCATTTTTTAACATATGATTCCTCTAGACCAGTGATTTGGTACAGATTATCCAATCCATCTTGGCACAGAACTGATAACGTATATTCCCAGCAATCTCTTCGAAGTATAATGAGAAAAAAAACACAATAAAATTTTTTCTCTGAAAGTTCTGCTTGAATTTGAATTCGAATTGTTCAATTGTCAGTTTTCTGAATTCTTTGGGAACATTGTTCAAAATTGCACATATCTGGTGTTATGAACATTTCCTTTCTCATACTTTTTATAAATTCTTCATAATTTTTCACAGCACAATTCATATATGTATATTCATGACAGAGTAATTATTCCTTGTTCCTTGAAAACTATCTTGGAACCAGTGGCGTGTCCAAGAGGGGGGGGCTATTATATGTGTTCACTGTGTTGAAATTTATTCATAGAAAGTGTTTTTTCTTTCGTCGTGGTCTACACTACCAGTGTGCAACTGGAAAAGTATCTGAGTTTGTTCCAAGATGGATTGGATAAGCTGTACGTATATACCAATTACGGACACCGATAATGTTTCCTCGTCTGTCAAGAAACGAGGTCTTATTTGTCAACATGTGATTCCTCTAACCAGTGATAGGGTACATACCGTATACGGGCACCGAGAATGTTTCCTCGTCTGTCAAGAAACGTACGTCGTAGACATAATCTTGCAATACGTCGGGCTTGAACACTATCTGAACCGTATATGTCATTCCTGGCGCAACTTTTATCGGCGAGCATTCGGGAACATAAACTACTTCGAAGAATGGCGAAGTGTTTTTCTCTATTGTTAGATGCCTTGAGACCTAAAAATATCAATTTTTCTTGAATGATGTTTATTTCCCAAGAAACTTACAAGTTTATAAAAGGGAAAATTAGGAAAAAATGAATAATGAATCAAATAAATAGAGAAAAAAAATAAAGTAAGATAATGGGATCAGACTTTTGAATGTATCAATTTTTTTTGCATCGGGTAATCCATTATGTAACACTATTCCGTTGTAATAAATTGATTGTTGTTCTATGTTTGATCTGAATTTCATTTTGATGAATTATTTGAACATCTGGTTGAATGGTCATGTTGGTCACTAATAATTTTGAAGATGAGATTAGAATGTTTCAATTTATTTTCAACCAAATGAATGAACGTGCAGAGTTTTAGTGTGTGTATCGAAGATATATCTAACAGTTGATTGGGTTTGTGCAAATTTTTTGTCGGATCTCTATAATCAAATTCATACATACATTATATTTATTTATTTTGTAAAGCTTTCAGAGGTCTCAATAAGGTTTTTGTTGCTGATCCCCAAACCGGAATTAGGTATTGAAATCTAGAATATACCTGAGAAAAATAAATTAATTTCAAATATTTCAAAGGCAGAAAATTTCGCCATTTAAAAAATACTCCTATAATGAGAGAGATCTGTTTTATCAGAATTTCCAAATGTTTACTCTATGTCAAATGTTCATCTATGTATATGCCCAGAAATCTCACAATAGAAGAATATTTGATGATTTTATTATCTATTTTGATGGGATGGTCAGATTGTGATAAATTCGATTTTTTAGAGATAAACATAAATGAAGATTTCTCGAAATTCAACGATAGTTTATCAACCAAGATGATATTTTTTGGAGATCTATCAACATATCAACTTTAATTTCATATTTATTATTTGCCCCATATATTACTGATGTATCGTCTGCGAACATTTTGATTTTTCCTTTCGAATCTAAATTGGAGAGAGAATTTACAGACGAGAAAAAGAATCGGTCCAAAAATGGATCCTTGAGGAACACCACATAAGACAGTTTTGAGTGGACTGGTTCTTTTCTCCATGTAAATTGCTTTCTATCTAACAAATAATTTTGAAACTAGGCATGAACTATCCCCTTGCCCCTATTTGATATAATATACTCAATAAAATTTTGTGATCGACAGTATCGGAGGCTTTTCGAAGATCCAGTGATAGGGGACCACATTGTTCATTGGAATCGAGGTCAAGCTGAAATTGTGTTATAACGTCTATTACTGCCGACTCAGTATCACTGGATCTACGAAATCCGCATTGACCATCATAAAGTATATTAGATTTTTCAAGATATTCCAATAGTCTACTATGTACTGATTTTTCAATGATCTTAGAAAATACAGGTAAGATAATTTGATAAAAACAATTTCTGAAACTCTGGAAATTCTAGAAAAATGGTATAGTGAAAATAATTTCGAATCAAATATCCCAAAATCAAGCTCTATCGAGTTCAGATTTCAAGGAATCAACACTGAAAATTACCCTTAAAGCTTAGACAATTGGAACATGTCAACTTACAAAATTTAGTGGTATAGAAATTGATACCAAGCTGAATTGTAAAGAACATATTTACGTCGGCGTACATATTAACAGCTAAACAAAGCTAATTTACATTTGCATTGCGAACCATTAAATTGTTTGTTAACCAAAATGCAGCCGTCCAAGCATATTTTGCTTTATAAATATATTCTTGAATAAAGTAAGGAATTTTTTCTTCTAGCATTTTTTGGATTCCTAACCTACCACAATCTGAAAAAATAGGACTTAATAAGAATCTATGCAAGTGTAGCTGGGTAGATTCTCAATCGACCATGAGAAGTTGCTGCGAAATTCAAAAATAGTACCTTCTGAATGAAACACGTTCAATTAGTCTGCAACTTTTCGTATATCTGAAATTGGCTTAGCAAAAAAATTCAAGAACTAATATTTATCCAAAAACTTATCGATGACGTCTCGGAAATCAAATCCCCATCAGTTTTCAAAACTTACTCGAATATCATCTTCAGTATAAACTTATGGAAAGCACTTTTCTTTTGCAGATGATATTGCTATATTTCACTCTGGAAAAAATATTACCAACTTAAAACAGCCAGTAACTCATGACATGGAATTGATAGAGAAGTAGATAAAAAACATCAATCTTACAATTAGTTCAGAAAAATCGGTTTGTATAATTTTTAAACAGAAAAATATGAATGATGTGAAACTCGATATAAAATAAATAATTAGCTTATCAAAGAAGTTCAAAATCATAAATATTTAGGTCTGATCATCGATGATGAATCAAATTTTGAAAAACATATAAATAAAATTTAAAAAAAACGGTTGTTCCGTTTCTAGGCGCAATCAAAAGAATGGCTCACTTGAATAAATATGTACAAATTCTATTATATAATTCTTATATTCTTTCATGTATGAGGTACCTAATCACAATTTGATCTTCTTGCAATCTAAATAAAAAAATATAGTTTATCGTTCAATGAACAAAGCAATCAAAGTAATTTATAAAAAACTATGGGACACTCCATCATCGGAATTATACAAAATGACTAATAACATGACGTTGAACTGTTTGATGAAACTCGAAAGAGCCAAATATATATACAAATCAACGAAAAACTTCAGAAAAGTAATATTTTGTTCTTTAAAAATTCTACCGTACACAATTATTATAATACTAGAACTCAATAATTATCATCTAAACGTTATTCACACCATCAAGGGTAGAGACAATCCTTTTTCAAGCTCAATAGAAGTATTCAATAAATTACCAGAAGAATTGAAATCTTCAAAATCCATACAAATTTTTTCGAAAAAACAAACTACTACAATAATGATGTTCATCAAAGTACAAGCAACAATTGTTAATGTATTATTAGGTTATATAATTATCATTGTTAGTAATTCAACTTCCTTATACCAGAACCATATTCTGTTTCTGGAAGCTGTCAGTTGAAATGAATTTCAAAATAATAATAATAGTTTAGTTTTCATGTTCGATTTTTGTAAATGTCGGAAATTTCACAAAAAGCGAATATGAAAACTAAAGTAGAAGAGAATATATGTGAATGTTTTGAAAACGGAAGAAGATTCTTTTTCCGAAACTTCAACGATAAGTATTTTGATAAATATTAGATCTTCTATTTTTTTGGTGAGTAAATTTGAAATATACGAAAAGTTGCTGATTAATTGAACATGTTCCACTCAGAAGGAACTTTTCAACTAAGAAACAATTTAGTAGATTTAAAATCTGCCCTTCTACACTTGTATAGATTCCAATATTAATTCCTATTTTTTCAGATTGTGGTAGGTTTAGAACTCAAAAAAGCTAGAATAAAGTATTCTTCCACCACAAGATAATGACATTAAAACTAAGGAATTTTTTGGCGATATTCTGTTGAAATTACCAGAATTCTTGCATGAAAAGTATCTTTCACATCAAAAGAAGAGACAGTTCCAAAAAAGTTTTCAGGGTACAAGGAATACTTACTCTGTCATGTATATAAATATATGAATCGTGATATGAAAAATCATGAAGAGTTTATGATAAATATGAAACAGGGATTGTTGATAACACCAGATTTTCAAAACCTAAATTACCACAAACACGATATGTCCGAGCGCATATAAGAATATTCTTAAACAAGTTTTGAGACTTTAAACAATGTTCCCAAAGAATTCAGAAAACTGTCAATCGAACAATTCAAACTCAAATACAAGCAATACTATCAGAGAAAAAGTAGTTGAGAAATTGTATGCGTATTTATACTTTTTACCTGCTCATGCGATTCTTGAATTCTAGGCCGTCCGACGGCCTAGAATTCAATTATTCTATCGAATTTTGAATATTTGAGGAAAAAATATGCATAATTTTTATATGAGATCACGATGATTGAAACATAAATATAACAAACCCTACTCATTTGCTTTTTCTTCTTCTTAGCTCTGAATAATTCTCCTAAAACCGGCATACGAAAAACGAACTTTCCAATATTCCTTCATGAGATGGAATGTAATCCCTCTTTTGTACCCACGCTATAGCTAGTTTGAAAAATTTACTTCAAAATCGTCGAAATACCCACCTGTTTCGTATTTTGTAACGTAATGGTTGTTTTATACACTTTATCCGTTTCAAAATTCTGAAAAACCACTATATCCGGTGTTCGACTGAAGGCATTTCTTATTGTTGTAGTTCTTCGTCTTCTTGTCGGTTTGCTGAGTTGTTCCAAACGTTCTTCTGTGGAGAGTTGCATTTCATAAAGAAGCCTGGAAGGCGAAACCTGAAAAAGTTTTTCGAGGTATTCCGGTTGAATAAGAAAGCTCCAAAGATCTAACACTCATATCTTCTTCGTTCTCAATAGTATCCATGAAAAACGGCAACAGTTCCATTATCCTGCATTTATGGGCGGGGCAAGACCAATTTGTTGTCATATTTATAAATGCAATGAATTAAAATAGTCTATTAGTCTGTAAATTATAAACGTCAGTTCACTTTCTCTGACGTTTATTATTTTTTCAAAATTGTCAAAGGTTGTCTTTACATCGACAAAATCTAATCGGCTTGTAATCTACTTGATTTCTCTGGGGACATGATACTTTTTGTACAACTGACATTAAAAATGACGTTTTTAATTCATTGACACATGAACTAAAAACTGACGTTTTCACAAAATCACTTTTAACACTAGTGTTAAAAGTACTTTAAACACTAGTGTTAAAAGTAAAATGACAGATGAGATGATGGATACTAAAAGCGTCTAGCGACAGATCGGGAGCTAAAATGTCCATCTGTCGCTAGACGCTAGTATGGATACTCAGTAATATAGATCTCTCTAATAGAAACACTTTAATCAGATATTAATACTATTATAACAATCAGAATCAAAATTACTTATAAATATGTATTTGGCAATTTGTACAATTTGTGATATTAACTGACGAAGTAACTGCAGAAGCTTCATCGCCAATCAATGATGGTGCTATTATTGAAGTGGGATGATCAAATAATGCTGGGAGAGAACTAGAACTTATACCAGGAAACATTTTTTCAGCTATTTTATTTTTATTTTCAATGGAATCCTCGATATAACCCTCAGCTACAGTTGAGGACTTCTACCCGCCATGTCTATATTTATAGACCGTCAGCCCGTGGTATAAAAAATTGAACGATCCTTGACCGTATGCCCTTGGAAGATTCGACTAGAATATATGTGTCAATCATGCTCAATTTGAAATGAAATTTGCATCCTGGTTCTATAGTTGGAAAATTCCGGAAAATGTTGTAACAAAAATATGATAAATTTTAACAATAGTTAACCGTATGCCAAGGTAATGAGAAGAAAGTTAACGAAAAAATAATCTAGCGGAAAAAGTCGGCATACGTGTAGGGTGGTTCCTAAGGGATATAATGAACCCTTGAAATTGCAGACACTTGTTACCCTTCTTGATGATAGCTGACCGTATTATATTTGCAACAGTAATAGCTACGAACACAAAGAAGCTAGGATCGTTTTTTTACCTGCCTGTCATGCTTGCAATTTAGATTTGAAATACAAAATATGGTTGTCAATTATAAAGTTCATGTAGCTAGATGCGTAGAGCATCTGACTTGTAATCGGAAGGTGAAGAGAACAACTCACCAAACCAAAGTCTTTTAGAAACTGTAGTGAAAGATAAAGTTCCAACTAAATCGACAAGTACTTTGGAAAGTGCAGAGGAAACCAAAAATCACACAAGTCCAACAGAAAGTGTAGTGAACTTACCTGCAACTGAAACTGTAGAGAACGCCGAAAAATCCACAAGTCTTTCTGAAAGTGTGGCGAAAATCTTGAAACCAGAAACTGTCGCGAACGCTGAAATATTTCAGAGTCCATGCGAAAGTGTGGCGAAGAATATGGGTAAGGAAACTGTAGCGAAACCCAAAAATATTCTAAGTCCATCCGAAAGTGTGGTGAATATTTCAGGCAAGGAAACTGTCGCGAACGCCGAAATAATTCAAAGTACATGCGAAAGTGTGGCGAAGAATATAGGTCTGGAAACTGTCGCGAAAGACAAAAATATCACAAGTCCACCTGAAAGTGTAGTGAATATTTCAGGCAAGGAAACTGTCGCGAACGCCGAAATAATTCAAAGTACATGCGAAAGTGTGGCGAAGAATATAGGTCTGGAAACTGTCGCGAAAGACAAAATTATCACAAGTCCACCTGAAAGTGTGGTGAATATTTCCGACAAGGAAACTGTCGCGAACGACAAAAATATCCCAAGTACTTCGGGAAGTGTAGCGAAAAACCAAGAACAGGAAACTGTCGAGAACGCCGAAAAATCCTTAAGTACTTCTGAAAGGGTGGTGAATTCCGTCACACCGGAAATCACCAACAATGAATTCGTCGGGAATCCAGAAGAAAATATGGAATTTCTCGCCTTCGTCAGCGAATATCTAAAGGAAGGTCACCTTTCAAATGAACTTCCTGGAAATAGCTACAAGGACCTCGAGACGGTGTTGAAAAGCTACCAAGCATCAGGAACCGGTAGAAGGCTCTACGAGAGGGGGGACCCAAGCTCAATCAACTTAACAATCGCCGAGGAGACATCTAGCAATCGGGAACAACACAACACCGCAGTGGGAGTGGAAAAGCAGGGAGAAAGTCAGCGCAAACGGGGTGGATTGAGTAGCCCCGGGAGCAAAGACAAGTACCCCGGCTCGGAAACCCCCCTGCTGGATGAAGCATCATGTGGTACCCCTGAGAGCTGGGAACAGTGGGTAAACGAGAATAATAGCGATCTCATGTATCTAAGAGCCATTGAAAAGAGGCAAAAAGAAATCCACAAAGCAATGGCAGATGGATGGCTTAAAAGAAACCTAAGCTACAGGGAAATACCCCCACCCCTCTCCCCAAAGAAAATAAGGATCATTGATAACATCGCGATCCAAAATTATAATGAAAAATATGGTTCTAGCTTCAATGATGAACTAAAAGAAATCGATAGGCAGCTGGAGCTACTAGAGAAAAACATAGCTGAAGAAGCCTCTAATAAAAACATACAGCCACAGAACACCGAGGAAGGGGCCACTGCGGGAACCAGCTCCATAATAGAAAACATAGAGCTACAGCCACAAAACAACGTGGAAGAGGCCACAACGGGAACCAGAGCCACGGCAGGGAATATTGAAAATATTGAAAATATGGAAGTCGACGACCTAATAAATCCATTAGTCTCAACGGAAATCGTAGAGATGCTCAAAAAATCCAAAAACGACAGGAAAACCAAAGAAAAAGATCTGAAAAATAGAGCGGCAGTAACACCTAAAACTAAAAGTAAACCGGTCGAGAAGAATGCGCCGAAAACAGTAATCACTACTGAACAAAAACCTCCAACAACGCCGGAGGTAGACTCAGATGGCTTTGTCATGGTTAAATCCAAAAAAGGCAAAAAGAAAGCCACAAACGTGACAGTCACCACCAAAGAAAAAGAAACTAGTAATCCAGAGTCAAATACCAACGACGAGAATGAGGAGTTGGCTACACTAAAGAAAAGGATGGAAGAACTGGAAAAGGCACTAATAGATGCTCAAAGACAGTATAAAGAATTGACTAGAGTAAACAAGGAAGCAGAAACCCTTCTGTCACCTAGGTCAAGAGCAAAGAAGAAGAAGAAGGAAGAGTTCCCACCCCTGGGGGGGAGAACACCGAGCCAGTCATCCATCACCACCGACAACCGTTTCCAAACCTTGGAAATAGAGGAAGAAACCGAGGAGCGTGACGAGGCGCCCCTAGAGTCTGACGACCATGATCAAGCTGCAGGCCCTGTCAAAATCAATAACAAAACACAGAAAAAGCAGTCTAGGATGCCGCCTATCCTGGTACAGGGCATCATAAAATGGAACTCTGAGACCCGCGAGGTCTTCAGTAGGGAATTGAAGGGTAAGGTAGAGGTTAGTTACCGACGAAACACCACAATCTTCCACACTGAGGACCCCGAGGATCATCAGAGACTTGCGTGCTCCCTGAAGGGCGCCAAGGAGGAATTCCACACATACACTTTGCCCGGGGAAAAAACGCATGCGTTTGTGATTAGGGGCCTTGACAGTGAGCCGGAGCCGGAAGAAATTAAGCAGGAGCTCAAAAATGTCCACGACATTAAGGCAAGCTCAGTCTACCGGCTGAGGAATACTGTCAGGCCACTATTCATGGTGGTAACGCCTAAGAATACTACCTTGGCGTACTTGAGGAAGCACGTTCGTGCCCTGTGTAGTACCAGGATAGTGTGGGAACTGCGAAAAAGAGAGCGGGCAATAATTCAGTGCCACCGTTGCCAGATGTGGGGGCACGCAACTTCTAATTGCAATCGAACACCTAGATGCCTTAAGTGCGGGAAGGAGCACTGGACCCGGGATTGCCCGAAAACCCGGGACACTCCTGCCGTCTGTGCAAATTGCAAGGAGGACCACCCAGCAAACTATACCCAATGCAAAGCATACACAGATAGGGTAAAAAGCATTGAAGACAGACGGCAGAGCGAGAAAGCTAACAAGACCAATAAAACCAACAAATACCTTCCCGCACCCCCCCCATCTGAGAACGTGTGGGACAAAAGACGACAGCAAGCGGCGCTCAACAGCAATAATAATGGTCAGTCGGGCACTGGGGGTGCCTCGCACACTCCAAGGGGCAGAGAAATGATTGTCAATCCTGCACAATCCTCCAGATCACCCAATCCACCCCAAAACGCCCCGCAGAGCCCTCCGGGGGCCGGGGCGGCAGCGATGGTTGGAACGCTTCAGGAGGTGAGTGAAAAATGTAAGATCATTGGTCAGATGACAGACTTGAATAGTATAAGTGTGGCTTTAGACTACATTATTGATGGTTTCAGCCGTGCTGGGAATGATAAGATGAGGAGACTCCAGGTACTGCTGGGTCTCCAGACAGTTCTCGAGGGCTTAGATTTCTAGATGCCAGTAAAGGCATGTATGCTTAATGTCAACGGGATTAATAATAAAATCCCTAGTATTATTAATTTCGTTGATTCCCACAATGTCGATTTAATGTTTCTTTCCGAGACGAAACTCAGACCACAACATCGTCTGAATTTCAGAGGTTTTGTCACCATTAGGCAAGACAGGCCAAATGCAGCGAGAAGCGGGGGTGTAGCGATCCTGGTGAGGAAGCATGTCGCATACACACAGCTGCCACAGGTACCTAGTAGTATAGAACACATAGGCATAAAGCTAGAGGATGGCACCTGCGTGTATGCGATATACAACCCACCCAGCAATAGGTTTACCGACCGGGACCTGGACAGCCTGTTTAGCACTGGCCAAAAAGTGCTACTGGCTGGGGACTTGAATGCGAGGAGGCCGGAGTGGGGCTGTACCAATCAGTCTAACAGAAACGGCAGGACGCTTTGGGAATACTCCAACGACAATAACATGGTAATAGAACATCCGGACGAGCACACCTACCAACCCTGGAACGGTTCGTCACCATCCACGATCGACCTGGTCCTAAACAAAAACGTAAGGGACTTGGGGGGGCTGACTGTTGTCCAGGAACTCAGCTCCGACCACCACCCTGTGTTGTTCGAATTGCGCAGGGAATGTCGTCGAGTGTACAAACGTAAGTTTGATTACTCGACGACAGAGTGGCCGGAGTATCGCAGAATCCTAAATACATTAACCGAAATAACACCTAACATACAGAAAGAGGACCTGGACAACAGGATGGCCACCTTCATCCAAAATATACAGACAGCTAGGAACCAGACGACCAGGTTGGTTGTGGTTAGGGAGGGCAAGGACGTTCTCCCGGCGGATATTGGTGAACTCATCCATGACCGCAACAGGGCGAGGAGACGCTGGCAACAGACCAGGGACCTCGCCCACAAAGCGGAAATGCTTAGGCTTGCCAAGCAAGTGAACAGGAAAATGCGTGAGTTCACCAATAAACGTTGGGAAGACAAAATTGCCGCCCTGTCCGTGCAGGATAACTCTCTGTGGCGAATGGCGCGTCGGATCGACAAAAGATTCGAGCCCATCCCAACCTTGGAGAGGGGGAATGCGCGGGCGGTGTCGGACCGGGACAAGGCGCGAATGTTCGGGGAGTATTTCCGAAGCGTCAACAGGACGTCTGCCGATGCCACCCAGGAGCAGAGGCATGCGACGGCAAGAGCCCAGGACCTCCGAAACATGAACCCGGTGGCAATCGACGAGAATACTCTCGTACGGTTGCTCACCGATCATGAGGAGGTCCAGGAGGCAATTAAAAGAATGCCGCTGAACAAAGCTCCGGGTGAGGACAAGATTGGTGCGATCCTTCTCCGGAATCTTCCGCGGAAGGCCCTAGTCCAGTTCGTTCACTTAATTAACGCGGTACTTAGAAGTCAGTGCTATCCAGACTGTCTCAAGGTAGCGGAGGTAATTCCAATACACAAGATAGGGAAGCCTAAGAACGCTGTGGAGAGCTACAGGCCCATTTCCCTGCTGAGTGTCGTCGCCAAAGTGGTTGACAGAATTATTCTGAATAGACTGATGCGTCTCGAGGGAAGGATGCGCCTGATCCCTGAGGAGCAGTTCGGGTTCCGGAAGGGTAGAAATACCACTTCGCAGGTGGCCCGGATTGTCCACGGGGTGAAGGAGTCCTTCCACCGAGACAAGAACACCGTCATGGTCCTGTTGGACGTCGAAAAGGCGTTCGACAGGGTCTGGATTGAGGGATTGGTCAACAAAATGTGGAGTGTAAACATGCCTTTACACATCGTAAAACTGATCGACAGTTACCTGATCAACAGGTCCTTTCGGGTAAGAGTGAACGAGAGCGTTTCGGGTGTCTTCAGGACCGAGGCAGGTGTCCCGCAGGGATCCTGTTTGTCGCCGCATCTGTACTCTCTGTATACGCACGATCTACCAATGTTCAGGGGGACGAATGTTGCCATGTATGCGGACGATACCGCCATATATGCGCATTCGTTCGCCAGTGAGGTCGCGAATCGTCAGATTCAGACCCACATGGACAGGTACATCCTGCCGTATATGGAGAGAAACAAGATCAAGATCAACGCGAACAAAACCGAGCTCGTCAACTTCTCGAAGAAATTCAAAAATTCGAAGATCTTCGGGAAGTTGCGAATCGGCGATAACATCATCAGCGAACAGGAAAGCGCCAGATACCTGGGAGTTGATCTCGATAAGCGCCTCAACTTTAAGAGGCACATCAGCTTAGCAATCCAAAGAGCGGGTGCAGCGGTAAAACGCATGTACCCGCTCATTGCACGGAATTCGAAGCTAGATGTGGACAGCAAGCTGCTTATTTACAAGCAGGTAATTAGGCCGGCTATGCTGTACGCTTGTCCGATATTCTGCAGTCTCAAAAAGACTCCGATGACGAGGCTTGAGAGAATGCAGAATAAAGTCCTCCGTATCGTCACTAATAGTGATCGATACACTCGCATTGAAGACTTACTTGAAACAGCTTGTATAGAGACAATAACGGACTACGTCAGACGAACCTCCTATCTGTTCTACAAATTCTTCTTGCCCAAAAGCCCTCTGACTCGTGGAATTACGGGCATCAGAGCTCACCATAATCAGCCCAGGAAACATGGGCTGATTTATGAGGCCCTTGACCTCTATCAGGAGAGGCAGTAGTACCTGACGAATGAGCTATTAGCCCATTAGTTTCAACTATCTTAAGCCGGTTTTTCCAGCTTTTCCGGCAATTCCCGACAGGACTGAAACCACCATAATGTTTGTCGCACTTAATTATTTCACTGGAATTCTGACCATAACACACGCATAAGCCAGGTAGGCAGGAGGCGTGTCTTGCATTTTTCAATTACCGAAAATCCCGAGGCGTTTTGACTAGAGAGTCCTACTAACATCCGTAGGCATGCTCTCCGCTGTCGCGCCGGCGGCCGCGAGGGTGCATGTGGGGCGGCGCGAACCGCTCGTACACTCTAGGGTGGGCGAGTGGAACGCGATCCCATCAGCCCCCTCCCGTTCTTACCTGCTGGCCGGTTTTCACCATCCGCAGGGGGGACGGTACCAGGCGAAGAAGAAAAGGCATGAAATGTAAAATGTGCATTTATTGTATATATTTGCTTGGATTGTTCACTTCTGATACCTGAGATGTCAATTCTTTAAGGGAATGTAATGTATTACATGAATGGAAATAAACGTTTTGAATTTGAATTTGAATTTGAATTTGAATTTGACTTGTAATCCAAAGATCGTGTGTTCGAATCCTTACGGATCTTATATTTTTTTTGTTTTTTCTTACTAGCAGTAACTGTTGAACAAAAAATTTTGTATGATACATTTGTTAAAAGTGATTTTATTTTGCTCGTGGGGTTGCTCCACTCGCTAACGCTCGTTTCGCAATATTCCCCACTCACAAAATAAAATGCCACTTTTAACACTTGTATCATAAATAACTA
>JAVJAQ010002329.1:0-128926 GCA_032362365.1 Zygogramma bicolorata | reverse complement strand
ATTTTTCTGGTCTCCAAAGAAATAGTGGGGATTGCAAGATGAGCATATAGAAAATAGGATTCATAATGTATACTGACTAGGAAAATACTCGTATTGCATGGAGGTTTTTCATACTGAGTGTTAAATATAAATAGTAAGTGAAATGTCTGAATATTCGATATGATGTAGATCTGATCCGAGTGTCTAATGCTACAAACTACAAAAATGGGCAGTTTTTGAGATATGGCCCTTTCAATATCCGATTTTCTTAATTTTCTAGACAGTGGTCCATAGTCACATATCTTTTATACTCAACAAAGACGGAATTTTATTGATTTTTGCGCAGGAATTCACTGAAAAATAAATGTTTCTTCTTTTTAGATACACTCATTTGGAGAAATTATCATACACTGCTCGTCACTACTCCGGGCCCTTAGTAAAATAATGGAAATTGCAAAATGAGCATTTAAAAAATCGTATTCATAATGTACGCTGGCGAGATAAACACTCGTATCGAAAGCAGTTTTTCCATACCGAGTGTTGAATATATGAACTGTTAAGGTAAACAGATCCGTGAAAATGACTGAATGATCTATTTGTTATAAGCAATATATAGCTTATTCAGTTGAGCAAGTTATGAGTTGAAGGTAAAAACTAATTGACATTTCATAAGAAAAATCTTCATTTTGATAAATGACAAATTGAAACGCAGTAACTGTGTTCACTTCATCAAATATATTAATTCTTCACTGAAATTATGATGATTATGCAAGGTATTTGCAAATGTTGTGATATGTCTCTGGTAATTAACCGCCAATCTATGTTTTAAGGGAAGAACCGTGACTTTCTGGCTGAGCATATCACTTGAATCACAGCTCAATTAATTATTCGAAAATAATTTCAATGAATCATTTGACAAAACTTGCTCGACTTTGCATAGGATTGTCGAAAGATCTTTCTTTCTGAAATGCTTCCCTAATCAATCTTCGTGAAACAGATCCAGAAGTTACTCTGTACGTACTGCAGCTGGAGAGGAGAATAAGCAACTGTGAGTCGGTTTGTAGACTCCAATCCTGGCAATAATATTCTAGATATTCAGCCGTCTTCATCAGAATTGTAGAAGCAAAATCATGATGTTGAATAAATATTCTTGAAAATTAGTGTTGCCAATCTTTGAATATTTGCTACTCAATCGCAAACCATACATGAATCGCTCAAACTCTTTTTAACATTCATTCAGTCTTTTTTATATTCAGGAGATAAGTTCCTCGGATATGCTCGCCACGATCAAAACATTCGTTTTCTCTCCACAAACTTGATGACCGCTACACATGATGCAGCTGATAGAAATCCACAATTTTATTCCAATGATGTTTTCATTATGGAAAAACAGATAAGTCATAAGTTACTTGAATATCTAATGAAGAGCCAATAAATACTCACATTTACAAATCTTATCTCTCACAAAAAGAATATGATTACAAATACAGCACTATATAGTGCGCTACCAGATTTGTTTTGACTAAGTATAACACTTTTCGTTCAATAGCTCACCGTTTAGTGAATGCACTTATATTCAACATCTGTAAAGATGATAACTGTCAGATTTTTGTGTTTTGACTCAAAAAAATTCAAAATTGATTTTCCGTCATTTTGGTGTTCAAGCTTCTGCGAAGACAGATATAATACTGAAATCGAATAACGTTATCTTATTTGCCTCATGTATAAATTTGCAATAGTTTGAGTAACTATTAAATTATTATATTTGCTTGGTTCAACAATTGACCCCATCAAATGGATGATTTGATGAACGTTTCGAACAGGTTTCATCTACAACTATTATTCTTACTACTATTATCAAAGTTTTTGGGAAGAATTGATATTTTTTATGAAATGAATATTATTTCAGTACTGTTTTTCAATTTCCCCATTATCCGAAATTATAGATACTTCTTATGAAAACTCATTTGTTGTTTAATTGAAAATTTTCTGGAGTTGAGGGCCGTGAACGTTTAGAATCTGAAACCACGGCACTCAACGGTGGTCTCGGTTTTTATAGTCCATATATAGGTTTCCGGCTAAGAAAATTCCGGCACCCAAGCCCGGACAACGTTGAATATATTGACTCCGGCCGTGAAAGCCTACATTCTCTCATCAATTACTGTCTGTTTGCCTCAACGGTTCAATTAACAATTGGAAATAATTTGTGGCTATGTTTTTCTTTTTACTATTTCTATATAACATTCGGTATGAAAAACTGCATTCGATACGAGTATTCATCTCGTCAGCGTACATTATAAATATGATTTTCTAGATGCGTATTTTGCATTTTCCACTATTTTTCTGAAGACCTGAAGAATATTTCAAAAAAAGACATACATTATATTTTGTAAATACAGTGTGTATCGAATATTATTTTTATCAAATGCCATATTGGAATTGTGTTAGATGTAAGTGTATTTGTATCGATTAGTGCATTTCAAAAGTTTTTGTTTCAACGAACACCGAAATCCAAAAGTTGAGAATAATAGCCCAGATACATCGTCAGTGACAAGCAGTGTATCATAATTTCTACGAATTGGAGTATTTGAAACGAAGAAAAATTTCTCTTTTAGTCAATACCTGCGTAGAAATCAACAAAATTCAGTGTTTGTTGGGTATAATAGCTAAGCGATTATGGGGCACAATCGCGAAAATGAAGACAATCTGATGTTGATAGGGCCATATCTTCAAAACTGTACATTTTCATAGTCTGTATCAATCTCGGTATCAATAGACCCTTGATCAGTGTATCGGAATCTACATCATATCGAATATTCAGACATTTTCATGGATCCGTTTGCCTTAACGTTTCAATTAACGATTAGAAATTATAAATGGGAATGCATTTCCTTGTCCTTAATATTGATACTCGGTACAAAAAAACTCCATTAAACACGGGTACTCATCTCATCAGCATACATTGTGAATACGATTATGGTCATCTTGCATTCATTCCTAGCCATTTCTCTGACTACCGGGAAAATATTTCAAAAAAAAAAAAGTCAGATTCAGTTCATATAGTGTGTATTGAATATTATCTTTTTTAATGTCCCAATTAAAAGGTGTTGAATATATGTAATTCTGTGATACCTAGAGTAATTCAGAAGTTTTTGTTTCTACGAAAACGGGAATATAAAAGTTGAAAAAAATAGTCCAGTTACATCGTCTGTGACGAGCAGTGTATGATAATTTCTTCAAATGGTTGTATCTGAAACGAAAAAATAATTCTTTTTCAATCGAGTCTGTGGTCATGGACAATTTTGATCAGTGCATCAAGATCTTCATCAAAACAAAAATTCGGAAAAATTCGCGGAAAGCCATTTTTCGTAAGAAACGTTCTCCAATCAAACGGTAGTTTGAAGTGGAAAGTTTTGGTGTAATTGTTTTGATTAGTTATTTCATGTTTTTTTGGGTGCTGAACACAAATCTGAAGTTGTCGAACGAAAATTTGCTCGGCAAATAGGAGAAATCATCATAAAACCATGAAAAATCATGTTTTTTAGTGGTTTTCAGCTTATAACTTGCGAAGCAAGCTATTTATGCAAAAAGCGTTTGTAGTAAAATAAAAGGGAAAATTTCCTATAATTTATGTCTTACAACATTTTTTCGCACGTCGTATAGTTTTCACGCAGAAGAGTGCTGAAATATGGGAAAAATAAAGAATAAAAAAAACAGCAAAAGTCATTATCAGTTTATATTTTTTATTTCATTTTTGATAGATTGATAAAAAGGGCATGAGGATTTCAGCAGGGCAGCATTCCAGTTCTAGGTCTGAAACAAAAATCATTGACTTAAATGCAAAATATTCCACAATTTATTGAATAGATATAAAAAATATCAATTTACCTATTTACTTGTACGAGCCCTTTTAGGTTCCGGTTCCGTGATTTTTTCAAGGCAGCCAAACAGTTCTTCAACGCCTGAAGCAAATAAGAGACCAAATTTTAAACACTTGTCAACATATTGAATCGATATGAAAGCAGTAGAATGATATTTTGACACACAAATAAATAGTTAGTAGATAAATGAAATGACGGTAAGAATTATTCATGCACAGTTACCTTCAAGTAACTCCAGATCATCCTCTGCTTCCAATTTCTGGAATAGGCATATCATTGCAGCCGTTATCACAGTTGAGGCAGATAATGGAACAGTCAAGGCCAGCTTTTCTACATCCACAGTTGGTTTGACAGGTCTTCATGCATTTGCAAGCTATTAGTTTCAATATTGCGTCTGGTGCTGGTGGATGTAATGTTGTTAATTTGTTCATGATCTTTTCATTTCCAAGCCATTGATTGTTGTACTTGAAAGTAAACTCTCGAAGAATGTTGCTGTGCTGTTGTTTTGTACGCAGATCCAAGGTAGCGTTTATACCCCAATTTGTTCAAGGACGCGCTTTCCTTGTCAGTTAATTGGTACAATGCAGTGAAAAAGGTAAGACCAGCGTTAGTAACAGCGTTAGCATGTGCTGTACGATCTTGTTTAGGGCAGGGTTTTTCTTGAGGTTTTGAAAAAACCTTTTTTTCTACTTTGAACGAAGCTGAAGTTGTATCACATCCTCCCATGGCATGCAAAAACAATATGTTGTCACTGATAGGGAAAAATGAGTTGTAAAACTGTCCCTATACCTGGCTTCAGACAGTATGTATTTGGAGGTACACCCCGACAAAGACCAATTATGATCACCAGCAGATCTACATCTGCACCCACAATAACTACACAGTTATGCTGCTGTGCGAGATCCATTGGTGTGGTAACAATAACAGTATCCGCATCCTCTTGTGGCTGCTTTGTGTTAATGCCAGCTGCAGCAAAGTCGTCCTTCAAAATTGGGATGAGATGGATTTTGTTTTTTATATTGCCTAGAAATTATTCTTGTGGCAACGTCGGGATCATTGTATTGTCGAACATGACATTTACTGACATCTGTTTGAGTAATCTTCTCTCTCGCTCAGCAAATTCAGTACCTTCTTGGGGAGTAACCATCGAAGACAATTACAGCACTGTCCTTGTACTTGGACTTGACAAATGAAACTTAGCTTTCACAAATGGATGAGAATGATTGGCCCTTGGTCCACACGGCTCGGTGCAGCAAATATCCTCCATCTATGACTGACGTACACACACCCTTGGAGATTCGCCTCGTCAGTTGGTGTGGATGCCTTGTAGACTTGGATCTTTCCCTCATCGAAAATAGGCAAAGGATAAGGAAACAGTTCATAATCAAAGAATTCTTCAGGTTCTTCATCAGATTGTTTAGCAATTGTCATTCTTTGTTCTTTGAAAAATAGTTGTAGGATTGATGATCACTTATTTTGATTGCATTTTTCATCGTAACAACTGATACTGATTTCTCTCATATTCCAGTACTCTTTTGCGTGAAAACCATACGACGTACGAAAAAATGTTAGGAATTTTGCTGAATCTGCCTTAAGTTACAGAATGGGGTAGTGCTTTAAATAATAACCTACACCCTCTCAAAACTGACCGAAATTCTCTACTTGAAACTATATATAAAAAAAGAAAAACGATACTCCACCACCTCATTCTATGATATTACGACAGTGCTCAATATATATTAGAGAGTTATCGGTCGCTTCAGTATACTGCAGCGCAGTAATAAGAGACGACGTTATATAAAAATACTGCATGACCTTATTTGTCCTGTAAAATAAGTGCTATCGGTTTGCATAATATGACTGTCGTCTACCTTGAGTAGATACTGTTGATAGTAGGAAATATAAATATTGAAGTTTATCTATGGCGAATTTGTAATGATTTTGTAGTATAACTATGGAGAAACTACTGGAAGCGGTTATTTTAGGAGACGAAGATCGTAAAATTGGATAAAATTTTCATTGACAGAGATCATAATGGAGCCAAATAATAATTTTGATTTGAATAAATTCTCAAATACAGAAATATAACTCAATTCCCGTTTTGAAAGGAATGATATAGGTGTTCAGTATTTCAGGTATTGGGACTACCTACCCAATGGAAAAATAACACATACACAACATAAGGTTATAGAAAATTACTCAAATTACGCATGTCGAATATGTTAAAATTATCGTGGTGTTCGTAATAAGCTCATTTGTAATTGTTGACCAGTAATCAATCGATAAAAATGAAATAGTATATTATCGGTATATACACGAGCATCAACTGGGCTTTGAAACGAGCCGAAGGTGGGTTTCGTATGGTTGATGCGAGTGTATTTATAACCAATACATGAGAGTTGCAAACGCTATTTTATCTACACCTGATAAATAGTGAAGAACTACAAATATTATATTTGTATCGCACACAATAATACTAATTAAACGCATTTCCTTGAAAAATTCTAAGAAATTGTGAATAATGGTATTACTTCGAGAAATAAAACGATGAAAAATGAATTAAGAGATCAAAAATAAAAAAAAAAGATAACTCGCTCGAGGCCGGAATTGAACCCATGTCTCTTCCGACTAGTCCATCTAGCTAATATAATCTCAGTGCCTTAGACTGCTCGCCTACGGAGAGCTCAGAAAATTTGATTGGAAAAATAAAGATATAAATCGTGCATTTGTTAAATGAAACATTTAATCATTCTAACTGTATTTCTGCCGGTGAAGGTGTCGCAGGTGATTCTCCCATATCGCTGGAATCAGACATTTTGTTGTGATCATCGAAGTTCGGCTATATTCTTCAAAAATTCAATACTTATACCGATTTTGACTTGACAAACGTCAAAACAGAGCATGCACATCATGCTTGATTGAAAAATAATGAGTTTCTATTGGTTGAAAATCTGTATCGTAATGAGTACGGGTGTAGATAAAATAAGATTATTTCTGATTGACGTGAACTTCACAGCTTGCGAAGGCTCACGCTTGTGACCTAACTCACCCGAACAATTTAAATAAGGGAAAAATAAGACTGATATAAAACGGGTATAAATAAAGACGGGCACTATCCTCAATGAGGGAAATATAAGATAGGGTGCATGAGCGCATGCTCAGATGTCAAAATAAGGGCGACGTTAATACTGCTC
Organism: Zygogramma bicolorata; assembly: GCA_032362365.1. NCBI lineage: Eukaryota > Metazoa > Arthropoda > Insecta > Coleoptera > Chrysomelidae > Zygogramma > Zygogramma bicolorata. The sequence goes on along the minus strand of JAVJAQ010002329.1, from coordinate 121,872 downwards.
TTCCTAAAAAGCACGCCCGATAACTCTCTACTGTTTATATACTTACAGAAGTATCATTTGGGTGTTCTCGAATGTCAATTAATTTGAAAAAAAGGAACTGAAATAACAAGATCAAGTGACGCACAATATAATTTTGTTAATATTGAATTGATGAGTACATGTTGATTAATAGATAGATATAATGATGAATATGAGTTAAACATTTTTAAACATTTTTCGTATTTCTTTGTATTTATTTGCACTTATATCTGATAGTTCAGCGCACGAGTGCACTCAAGATCCAGACGCCCCTGATCATTTCATAGTCCACTTCTCTCATTCACAAAATGGTTAAGGCCTTTGCGACCGAGGTTTTCAGTATTACTACTTTTCTTCGGGTTTGAAAAACGTCGTTCTTCGGAATTTCTTCCTGACGTTCCGCTAGCATGATGATTAACACTCCAGACTACATGCATCAATATAAATACGCCTTACGAAATCGAAATGACCAGTCATCGGATTAACAGTCATGATGAGTGAGTCTCTGAAGAAGCTAGCCACTCGCGCTATCGAAACGTCAGGAAGAAATTCCAAAGAACGACGGCCTTCAAACCCGAAGAAAAGTAGTTTCTCTCATTCAACTCAGTTTGACATACTAGCAAATTTTTTTACAAAGTATGTATATAATATATTCGGAAACAAATCAATGATTAAAGATAAGTTTCATGATGATTCGAAAACTTAATATTGTACTTTAATAAATTCTTGTAATAAACTGTGAAGCATCGAGATCATTAACGAAAGCACTGATGGTATTTGCTCTCTTTTGGTCCAATCGACTGGGAAAATATTGTTAGTACATAGACGTTCCTTCAATACCTACTTCATTTGGTCACGAATCCTCATTTTGAAGTGATGGCTTCTAAATAAAAACTTGAAAATCCCATAGGTATCGGGAGCGTCATTTTGTCATCCTTGATTGGAAGAAAACTCCCGAACTACACAGTTGTCAACCGCGATGGAATATAAGAGGGGTGATTAGAGCTGAAACAATGTGTAGCATGTTCGGGACGCAGTGAATAATTGTTTGTTGGGTGAAAATATAATTCATGAAAAGAAGCAGGAACCACAGCGACTCGAAGGCTGTATTGAGACGATCACCATATGAGGAAATATAATGAAATCCAGACACGAGAAGAACATATGAATGACAGCCACAAAGCTGAATCATATTATTTATTCAGGAAAATACATGAACTTACTTCAAAGTAACGCTAGCTTTTGAATAACTTTAAATAGAAACGGCATTTTATGTTTTACTGAGATTGACTCAGAAAATTTGTTTGAACTTGTAGTGAAAAATGAGGGCGATTCTGAATGCCATATGGCAAGATGTGATGAATCCCCACACTCTAGCATTACTAACGGTCGAGTAGTTATAACTATAGTAAAAATGTCCCCAATATTAACCTTATGGGAAAATGATGCCGCGATATTATGGTGTGAATAATGCAGTTTTTAACTCAGTTTGCTTCGTACAGAGCCTCATTCCACAATATTGGTTATGTTTCGTTAAGGATTATATTAAATTCAATGAAATTATTGTTTCCTGAAAACATCGTAAACCATGTGACAGCAACAGGAGTATATTCGTTATAATTCGTTTTTAGTAAATGATTTTTCTAACATCACCCGTACTCAATCCTCTCACCAAGGTGAAGGCTACCGCGAAGGCCAAATTGACCAAGTATGTCCACATAATTGAACTGGCATCTAAAAGAGGCGACTGGTGCGGAATCCGATTTCTTCTGCATCAGCGAATTTGTTAAGAGATATGTTATTGTCTCAAGAGTAAATACGTGAAGATCGGCTCTTCTTTTTGCAGGACGATGCCTATCTTGATGCATGCGCTGCGAATATGTGAAATATTCAGTAGCTCCAGAGAGAAAGATGGCGTTTTGTACAAGGTACTCAACAGAGCTCTACCATTTCTTGTTTGTTTCATTTCAAAATATAGAGAGACAATCCTCAGTGAGTTCTTAGATCAAATGATTTCGCAGCAATGTCTGATTTGGAAATAATATATATAATAATAAATAAAACATAATAATATTTGATTTTCACAATTCAGAAATGATCATTAAAAATTCAAGAACATGTGTAATCAGGATAAATGATTTGCCAGAATCTCTTATTTCAATTTGTTGAAAAAAAAAGGTTGTCACAAGGGTAACAATAAACAATTCTGAAGATCAATGCTATACAATATGAACACGTGTCTTTGTGCTGAGTGGCTATACCTTCCCTTTCGCAATTAGTCGACACATTTTTCAGTTCAGAGTGCACTTCTAAGATAACTTTATGTGAAAAATATAGCACAAAGAAAGATATTCGTGTTTAACATTGAAAAATACCTTAACTGGCGAGGTTGAGTAATTTTTTTTTCAACTATTCACGTATTGATATTTAAAAACAGACGAAAAAAAAAGTAGGAAAAATAATTCAGGATTGCTTCCGCCGTTGAAAAAGAGATAGAACAAAAAAATGATAGAAAATACGCCCTCAACTGTTCAAAAACATTCATTGAGATATGGATTGAATGTTACCTGTGCATTGAGATTCAGAGGAAATTGTTTCAAAAAACTCACATTCAAGCCTAAATGAGATCTTGTCTCGCCCAGAGAAAAGTATCTCTTGTGCTCCTCAGTGGGCAAATGAAAAAACTATGATTTTTTTCAGAAATGTTTGGTGTATCTGGGTTGAATAAAATGCTATCTAGCTGAGTGAGATTTTTCTACAAACTAGTCTTTATTTTTGCTTTATTGTATCGACATTTCCATGAATGCTACTATCAATTTAATTGAAAATTGACCAAGAAAAAGTGACTTATATATATATATATATATATATATATATATATATATATATATATATATATATATATATATATATATATATATATATATATATATACCGCAGAATGGTACAACAGAAGATTTTATAAAGAGATTTTATAGATAGCTTGTTTCTCACGATATTAATTTATGATATCATTAAATGTGTAAAATAGGTAAAATAGGTAAATTACAAAATATAAAACTGGGTTTCTATTTTGAAACCCTACCTAGGTACTTGATATAACTCAAAACGAATGTGTCGCACTATCTTTCATATTACAATGTATGAACTCTTATCAGCACACCTGAGTTTATCGGCTGACATTCTAACTTAAATTGGACACCAGTTCAATGAACAATAACTATATCAAAAAAGCATCAGCAATATCAATTATTCGTCTCCATTGGAAAAAAAGCAAAAGTTTTGACTTTAACAGCGTCAAGTACGCACACATCACATGCCGTTATCACTTCTTTCAATTCAAATTCGGCTGTGTATAAATAAAGAACGGACCATGGAAGAAACAAAAACAAAGAACTTTTTCGGTGATTGGAAATCCTTAACAATGATAATTGTAACCTTGCTTTTGATCGAAGCAGGCTGGTCATGACACAGATAACTTTTAACGGTAGTAGGTACGTGAAACGAAAAAGTTCAGAAGCCCAGACTAACTGGAATCGACGTGAGATGGTGTTTGAATAGTTTAATAGAAATAGGCGGAGGTTAGCAGTTTTTGTTTGTAGTACGTTCTGCACCAAATGAGACTATGAAGATCGGCATCCATTTAACTAAAACACTGACGCTTACATAATAATATGTATGCATTAATAGTACATTATGCAACGATCATGTAATGATGGTTATTAATACACGAGTATTAACCGGGTTAAGAAATGAGCCGACGGTGAGTTTCGTATGGTTCATGCGAGTGTATTAATAACCATCACTCGAGAGTTGCATATGCTATTTTGTCTACACCCGATAAATGATGAAGAATAATAAATATTTTATTTATATTGTGGGGCTAACTGATCTGGAAGTGGAAGGAATATTAATATAATATTATTAGCCTTCCGCCATTAAGCTGGATTCCCAATTGATTGACAATCTGTATCGTCATGAAAAATCTCTATCATACCTAATGAGCTCATTATGATACAGATTTTTCATCACGATACAGATTTTCAATCCGTTTCATAATGGATCTCATTATAAAACCGCCACGTCTCTGCAGCCTCTGTTGACCCCAACTATAAAATAAAATTATATTATATGAAAATGATATTAATCAGAGAAATATTTAGAAACTATAAATGAAGAAAACTGTATTATCGATCAGTCAAAATCGGATAGATCGAATCAAAATAATAATCCAACAGGTCGGCCGGCAGTCTCGGCGTTGTCGTATATTCGATGGCTATTGCACTGCCGGTTCAAACCGCGCTCGGCGCAGAATGTTTCTGGCTTGTTCGGATCCATAGGCAATTGTTGGTTGCCTATATACCAATCTTAGTAGGTGGAATATTTCGATCGGGACACCGACCGATCCAGTAGCACCCGGTGCTGCATCTTCCGGTACATATTCATGGTCTAATTACAATGACTACGTAGTCTTACTCACAAGTTGAAAATCAAGAAATCCCTTAGGGCGGGGGGGGGGGGCCACGGCACCGGCGGCCGCTGGCCGCATTCGGCCGCACTGCGGCACCGCCGCGCCGGTAGACTTATCCAACATGGTTATTAACTAATCTAAGCAATTCCTGGAGGAACATATATATATATATATATATATATATATATATATATATATATATATATATATATACCGTGTGACACAGACTCATGGTACACCCCCGTTTTCTCCTTTGATTTTCTAGCTATATTTTTGAAATTCGAAATATTGAATATGTTCACTGAGCAGCATTTCTCAACATATCTGAAAGAAAAAAACAACTTCCAATTTTTCCGGAAATGACATCAACTTTCGATTCTTGAATGGGACACCCTGTATATTGTTACATGATCGGCTAGGGATGATCATGAGGAATCCAACGATACCAGGTTTGATGATGTTATCTCCAATGACTGCGGAGATATCGCCATTTATATTATCCATAAGCTCAACGAGTAGGAGAGAGAAACTTTTTCTGGCGGGTCACTCCAATTCTCTCTCCCACTCATTGAGCTTATGAATAAAATAAATGGCGATATCTCCGTTGTCATCGGAGATGATACCATAAAACCTGGTATCGTTGGATTCCTCATGATCATCCATAACCGATCATGTAACAATATACAGGGTGTCCCATTCAAGAATCGAAAGTTGATGTCATTTCCGGAAAAACTGGAAGTTGTTTTTTTCTTTCAGATATGTCAAGAAATGCTGTTCAGTGAGGATATTCAATGTTCCGAATTTCAAAAATATAGCTAGAAAAACAAAGGAGAAAACGGGGGTGTACCATGAGTCTGTGTCACACGGTATATATGAATATTTGGGTGATTCTTGACTGACAATATTGTATATAGAAGGAATAAATCTAGGGTTGCAGTCTTATACTGTTCTTAAAGTAAACTTTTTGCCATTTTGTCAAGCTCTCGGAAAATCTTTATTTTCTTCCTTAGGACTACAAAAAGACAAAACAATAGATGAAGAAAAATTATTGAATCTTCTAAGTGTAAATTTCACTTATATATCAAAATTGAACAGGGATGAGTCGAAACATAGTAATGCTAATACAAGCAGTATAGATACTTGATATTTTCTAATCGAATTGAATCTGACATATACTTAAAATTTTAACTTTACATTGTCAGTCCAATATTTTCACATTATTTTATATTTCTTTTTTGATGCTAATCTTTACCATTTTACTCAAATTATGTAATAAGATTCAATAATTTTTCTTCTCTTATTGTTTCGTCTTTTTGTAGTTGTGAATAAGAGGAATATTGCCCTTGTAAATGCGAATTTACCCTACGATCTTCTAGAAATAGACCCTATAGGCGATCTGAAGCGTGTTTTTTTCGGTCATGAGCTTCGTCTATTATGATTCATCATTCCAAATTGATACATGAAAATTTTGAAATTGATTCATGTTCATAAATAAACTCGCCGACAAAACGGATTACATTCACGCCAAAATAACTGTCCTCCGCGACAAAATGAGACAACCTCCGGATGTCATAGTCGCCTGATTTGAATGAAACAGTGCAGTGCCACGAGCAATGCCGCCTAGCTGTCTACGGAGACCGGAGAACTCGTAGTATTCGAGACCACGGCTTTTGATAATAAATTTACGACACGTATTGTGAATGTTTTTAATGTTTCGATATATTACTTCCAGGTGGCTTTTTTCGAGCGCTCAGCCGGTAATCGTCCGACATTCAAAGCGAGGATAAGTGATACTTGATACAAAAATGAATATGATATCCCTCAAATTGGCAGCTGGATATTTTATTTCAACTAATTGACAGGAAACATATTACACCTTGTTGTAATGTATCAATTTGCCGAATATCAGTGTCACGTGTAGTCTTTTTTCACAAAATGAAGTTAGCCTGTTAAATCATGATATATTTCAATGTGAAAAATCCCAATAAAATTCTAATGTGTAGGTACGATGTGGTCTCTTAGCAGTATCGCAATTTGAATTACCACAAATTCATATATACTTTTTTAGTCAAAAGAAATCTCATTATTTCATCTTGAGCCAACATATTTCATCGATCTAATCGGTCCGACTGGGTAAAACAAAGTCATTATACAAGATTTCCTTATTATTATATTATACTAGCTACTAGCTCACCTTATAGAGCAGAAATTTATTAAATTCCCGCAGATGCCGACTGAACCTAAAAACCGAGTGACTAAGATCTCAGATTTTTTCAAGTATCGAAAACAAAAATGTTGACTCAATGATTAAAGACTCGACAAGGTGAGACCCTACAGAAGACGAAGTAGTTCTGTATTTTGGATATGGTGTTGGGGACAACGAGCTATTAATATTTTCTTTATCCTTACCATTTTGCTTCGTCCGACATCTGGAAAATAAACCTCTAACTTTCTCCAGTACGTTTTGATACACCAATGTATAGCCAACTTGAAGAGGACTTAATTTTCCTTGTAGGACTAAGAGAAGGCTATGAGAGGGAGGAAACGGATCAGAAATCCCAACTTTTGCCAAATATTTGAAGCTATAGAGGATGTGAAGAACATTTTCCACGAAAATTCAGAAGAATGGGGGACTCTCATATAGTTATAAATACCTACCATTCCTCTATCCACAAAATCACAGTCTTCACTTTGTCAAGATGGGAGTTAGGGGTTAGGGATACTTAGACCTCGGCACCAGGTCTCGAAGAAGTCTTGATAATGGCTAGGAATAACGATCAGTGATAATTTCCCATTAAGGCACAGCCTGTCCAGGAATATAGCTCTCAAGTGTGGGGCTATGCACCAAAACATTCATTGAAGCTTCTTGATTCTATTCAGAGAAAGTCAATACACCTGGTTGATAATTCTTCGCTCACGAACTCGCACACTTCGTTGGATTATAGTAAAAGGTTGTCGTCAATCGTTCCACACTTGGCCGACGCGACGGGTGCAGAACTCTCACCCCTTTGGAGTGAGCTTGGAGACCTATCGAACCTCTCTTGCTCAGGGATCTTTCTTCAATAGAACGGCTGAACTTTGGAACTCCTTGCCGAGGGAAGTTTTTTCTGAAGCTCACAAACTTAACACTAAATTAAATGTGAGTTCGTATCTCCTGTCCCTTGATTCACGCGTTGTTTTTGAACACTACAGGGCTTTCCTTTTCGTGTGAGTCTGTATATAAACAAAAAAATATAACCTTATCCAATTTCTCCATAACTTTTTACGAACTCTAACTCAACATTTGCAACCTTTGGTATTTTCCATACAAGATATATATGAAAATTCATTTGAATTCGACGGGTCAGAAAAAACCTTCCGCAAGTATCGATAAACCATCCATGAATTATTTCTTCTCGTCAAACATGTGTATTTTCATTCCTGCGATGTTCAATTCAAGTCAATTATTTTCGACATTGCTGTGACATACCGAAAATGCAGACCACACAGAATCAACTCGTATAATTACATGTCATTATCATTGCCGCACACTTCGAAATTTTATATAGGCGTAAAAGTGACTTTTACGGTATCGTCTGACCTAATGTGGAAAAATTACAATCTCATTCGCGATCTTGAAGGAGTATGGAGCAAGTGATTTAAAGTAAACCGATGGGCAGTATTGTTATAATTTTGTTTATGCAAATAATGTTTCATAGGTCATATTTGAATCCAAGGTAGTGACGGAATTTACTGATTTGACAAAAAATGCATGTAAATATTGCAAATTTCTCAGTCGAGATCCCTAACTCTCACCTGGAATTGAAACTCAACCTAAAAAACTGGCCCTATAATTCAAGTTACACGTGAACAATGATTCAAAATGAAGTACCTATTATTGATATCGTTTGTGATACATCACAAATAATGTCAATTGGTATTTTCAATCTTAAACAATTATTTTGATGGATAAAATGTTTTCGCGAGCCAAAACTTCATACTTCTGTGTCAAAGTTTCGTAGAACGCTCATTGCTTTGTATAATGAAACTAAAAGACACACAAGTAATACCCTGCAGGATATTTGCTTTTGGGTTCATATGACAGGAATTATCATTAATGACCGATTTACGTCGAATATAATAACGTTAGACACAACTACACATTGATTATTTACGTTTTTCCAAGCGAACTAACAAGTCAGCGTTGATTACTTTCAAAACAGAATAACTTTCTAATACGATCTAATCAACTTGTTCCTTTACATAATATTCCTATTGAGTTATCAGAAATCGATCAAATGTACCTACATGCCAAACGATAGCTTACTTGAATAAAGTCTCGAAATGTATTCTTGCAAGTGGCAAGTGTTGGGCAAGTGGGTGAAAAATATTCATACCATCGATTTTTCGTCGAAATGAATAATGAAACTCGCATGGAGAAAAAACTGAACAAAACTGCGCAATTTCTACAGGAAATGTTTTTGGATGAGTTATTATTGAGCATTTTTTGCATAACGAACAAATTTTCAACCACTATTATTAGATCCTAAAAGAAGAATAGAAAATGGTTTATTACATACCGAGACGGAAAGTGCATTATTTATCCCGAGAGAGGTAAACAATACTCACAAGAGAGAAATGTTACTTTTGCCGAGGTTTGATTACCAAATTATTCACAATGATTCGAAAAACTCTATAATGAATGAAATGAACATTCCCATGTTGATAACAAAAAATAATTATTTCAATCTCTGAATTATTTTCCATATAGCCGAATGTATTTCCAAATATTCAATCAAAATCTACAAAGTACTAAAAAAAAATTCGTGAACTATTCTTCATTTCCTTCCAACCGTACGGGTCACATTATCCCTCAACCAAGTTACGACTGCAAGTCTTTTCTTGTACAATTCGTTCAACATAAGGGTAAAAAGACAGCACTAGAGATCAGTATCACTACTATGGTTCGCGTTTGAAAGCCGTCGTTTTTTGGAATTTCTTTCTGGCGTGAGTGGCTAGCTTCTTCAGAGGCTCATACATCTTGAGTTTGACTCCGATGACTGGGTATTAGGAACTTCGTAAAGCATAATTATATGGATTCAGGTGGTTTGGAGTGGTAATTACTTTATCTGGATTCGGAGAATTTCGATTAGTATTAGTTGCCGTAATTACCTTATCGGGATTCGGATGATTATCATCAGTATTGATTGCGCACTACCTGCTGAAGAAGAAGCTGTGAAAGCTATTTTTCTGTCGAAATTATCCGTGTATTTGTGGATCTCTATTGTCTCCCGTATCAGTCGGCTATGGTTTCCCTGGTTGGGGGTAATGGGTTTCGCGTTTTCGAACTGAGTCCTGTGGTTTCCCTCACTGAGTGCGTGTTCCGCTAAAACCGACCTGCCAGTTTGCCCTAGTCTGCAGTTTGTTACATGCTCTTTCAGCCTTGTTCTCATAGATCTCTTGGTGGTACCGATGTACACCTTTCCACAGGTGCACAGTATGCGATAAACACCTGCTGCTGACAGTGGGCCTCTTTTGTCCTTAGCCAACCTGAGGCGTTGAAGTATCTTCTTGGCGGGTTCGAAAACCGTTCTAATGTTGTATTTTCCCAACAGTTTATATATGGTAGATAGGCACGTGCACCTATCTGAGCGTCCTCCTTGTTTTGAACCGAGGATCTCTTCAGTTTCATGGCCGTTGATCTTGGGTACTGTATCCATTTCAAGGTCACTTGAAGATGGTCCAGTTCTTTCAAACGACGGCCTCCAAACCCGAACCAAAGTAATGATTCTGAAAACTTCGGCCGCGAAAGCCTTAACTATTTTGTGAGCAATAGAGATACTTCAAAATACATATTGAACATATTACGTATTGAAATTAAAGAATAGACTGTATCCATTTCAAGGTCACTTGAAGATGGTCCAGTTCTTTCAAACGACGGCCTTAAAACCCGAACCAAAGTAATGATTCTGAAAACTTCGGCCGCGAAAGCCTCAACTATATTGTGAGCAATAGAGATACTTCAAAATACATATTGAACATATTACGTATTGAAATTAAAGAATAGACTGTATCCATTTCAAGGTCACTTGAAGATGGTCCAGTTCTTTCAAACGACGGCCTTCAAACCCGAACCAAAGTAGTGATATTGAAAACCTCGGCCGCGAAAGCCTTAACTATTTTGTCAGCAATAGAGATAGTTCAAAATACATATTGAACGTATTATTACGTATTGAAATTAAACCGTAGAGAAATTCATTATTCCGATATGAACCCTACTGCAAGTATTATGACAAAGTGTTCGGTGAAACATAAATAATATATTTCAAACTGTGATTGGTTCGTTTACCGCTAGTTTTCGAGTTCAAAGATGACATTCGTTGAGAACACAAGAATATATTCGTAGATACAAATTATTAATGGGGAACACAGATTACAGAAAGAAGATCAGATTACTAACAGCATACTTGTATATACCAAAATCTAAGCGACTACTGTGTTGGGGTGGTCACTACTTTGTGATAAAGTGGACTGTATTTAGTAGTAGATATAATTTATTAGAAAATATTGCGAAATTACTACACAATGACAATGACCAAGAATTGTTTGACAAGAGCGTTCATCGATACTAATCAACAACCACTGGCGGCGCACGCGTAAGCGTAAGGGTTTCAACAACCCGCCCACCTTGAAAGGAGTTTATACTTTCAACAGGACACCTCACTGGTTAGGCAAAATGCACAGTTTTTTAAGAGATCGGCGAAAAGTTCCAGTAGAAGTGCGAACATCAGCTACTCGGCAAATTCCGTCGTTTCCGGGATATAGGGTTTCGACTCTACCCAGCTTCCATCGTAGAGGAGGTAAATTATCCTCCTTGATAATAACCAGATGACCAACCTTGATCAATTGTGAGGACATATGGGACCATTTGGCTCTAGTTTGCAGCTCGGATACATATTCTTTGCTCCATCTCGTCCAAAATCTCTGAGTAAGTGCTTGTAGTTTTTGATATTGGTTTAGTCTATTCTCAGGAACATTGGTCACATTTTTCTCTGGTATTGCGATTAACGGTCGGCCAATGAGTAGGTGCGAAGGGGTTAAAGGATTTAGGTCATGGGTATCATAGGACATAGGACATAAAGGACGGGAATTTAGAATGCTTTTTACTTGACTGAGAACTGTACTAAATTCTTCGAAAGTTAGTTTGGATTCACCTATGACCCGCTTCAAATGAAACTTGGAACTTTTTATGCCCGCTTCCCAAACTCCCCCGAAAGTTGGAGACCGGGAAGGAATAAAATGCCATTGAATTCGTTCATTTACCAAATAATCGGATATGTTTTTATTCGCTGAAGCAACAAAATCATACATTTCTTGTAACTCCCTGTTTGCCCCGACAAAGTTAGAGCCATTGTCAGAGTAAATGTTAGACGGTTTACCCCTTCTTGAAAGAAATCTTTTTAGAGCATTTAAAAAAGCATCAGTGGTTAAAGCGGAAACCAATTCTAGGTGAATAGCCTTACTGCTCATACAAAAAAAGAGGCAAATATATGCTTTAAAAATTTTAGCACCACGAGTTTTTCTGTCCTTCAACAGGAATGGACCGCCGTAATCAACACCCACGTTAATAAAAGGCAAATATTCATTCACTCGACAACCAGGTAAATTTCCCATCAAATAATTCATTTCTTTAGGGTTTGCTTTAAAGCATCTAACACATGCTTTAAAGCATCTAACACATGATCTAGCAGCTTCGAACGTTTCTCAACAAAGCTAAGCAAAATAACATCAACGCCACCATCAGAAACAATAGACTGGTTATAAATAACAAGAAGTACAATTTGGAAGACCTCATTCAGAACCCAGAAATATTTCAGAAGAAGGTAGAAGAAAATCTTGTAGAAAATCCTATAGAATATCGGAAAATAGAAACAGCGGGCGACATTCCGAAAAAGAACTTGAGATCCACTAAGAAAACATAATAAAATATTTTCACGTCATATCCATTCATTTTTCCTTTATTTTTTATATTATTTCTTATATAGTTATAGTATAGTTACTACTTTCCTGCATAAAACTGTAATGAATAAAGATTGGAAAAATTTTGATGATATTGAAATAGAGAAGAATAATGTAATACATAGGAGAATAACAACTCCCTTCGAGTCTGAAATAATATTTAATGAACTACCACCCAATAGTTCCTTCATGTGCATGAATTATAATATACGAAGCTGTAGAGCTAACTTCGATCAATTTTTATGTTACATTAATTTCCTCAAACAAAAACCTCAGATAATCGTGTTGACAGAAATATGGATCTATGAGAACGAAGTAGAGCTGTACAAAATCCCGGGGTATACAGGATATTTCAATTGTCGAGAGACGAGAAGATCTGGGGGAGTTGTTGTTTATATTTCTGAGAAAATCAATGTGATAGAATATAAAAAATGTGAAATGAGGTCTTCGGAAGGTATCACTGTTAAATGTGAATTAGGCAAGTTCTTGTTTTCTGTTGTAGGGTTATATAGGTCACATGATCTCCCAGTAGACGTCTTTGTTGATGAATTGCAAAATTTATTGAACGAAATGACCTCAGAAAAAAACGTGTTTTTTTGGGGGGATATAAATATAGATTTGCTCGCTGAAACACCAGAATCTCAACAATATTCAGAAATGCTTGGTAGTTATGGATTCAGTTCGTATATCAATTCTATAACAAGAATGAATAATGAAATGGGTACATGCTTGGATCATATTTTTATGAAACATCAAGTATATTCAGAAATATATACTACTATAAACGAACTTGACATAACCGATCACTTCGCAGCGCTTGTGGCTTGGAATGCTGTAGCTGAGTGTAATGATGTGAAAAAAAATCTTGAAACATATAACCATGTAAATATTGCTAGATTGAAAGAAATTGTCGCTTCATACAACTGGGATGACTGTTTAGTAGAAGGTGACGTAAATAGAAGCTTTTGCAAATTCTCTGATACTTTCTGTGAATTCGTGAAACTATCCACCTACTCTGAACGCAAAAAAAACAGAGAAGCAAAATTGAAACCTTGGATGACAATGGGAATCTTGAGAAGTATAAGGGAAAGGGAGAAGAAATATGTTAAAACTAAAAGAAAACCGTATGACGAAGCATTAAAATCTAAATATATATTATACAGAAATCATGTTAATAGGTTAATTAAAATTGCAAAAAACTCCTACTATGAACATAAAATACAGGAAAATAAAAATAATATCAAACGTACATGGAAAATAATTCAGGAACTGAATGGTCATAAAAAAAATTCAAATGATATTAAAAAATTAGAGGTAACAATTAATATGCAAAAAAAAGTTCTTACTAAAAAACATGATATAGCAAATAAATTAAATGAGTATTTTGTCGAAAATATCAGACATGTCGTTGATTCTATACCAAAAAGACACTTTGAACGTGATAACAGTCATAAATTGAATATAAATTCCTCCTATGCCATGCACTTCGTTAGTGAAATAGATGTAGTTGAACAAATAAAATCATTAGATAAAAATAAAGCAGCAGGATATGATAATATTAGACCAGAGTTCCTTAAAGAAGTTGCCGAACATATTAAAGGTATTTTAGCACAACTATATAATCTTTCTATAGCCAAAGGAATTTTTCCCGATAACCTCAAGAAAAGTATTATAATACCTCTTCACAAAGGAGGCAAAAAAACTGATCCAAATAACTACCGGCCCATCGCATTACTTTCTATTATATCCAAAGTATTCGAGAAATTAATTGTTTCAAACTTGTTAAAATATCTGAAAAAAATTAGTTTCATGTCACAAAACCAATATGGCTTCCTAGAAGGCAAAGGAACGGAGTTAGCTCTATTGAATTTTACAACTGCAGTACAACAGGGAATGGAAAAGAACGAATACACCACTGGAATATTTATTGATATAAGTAAAGCATTTGATACTATATCACACAGGATACTGTTGGATAAAATGAGTGATTTAGGAGTCAGAGGAGTCTGCAGTGAGTGGTTTTGTAGCTATTTGAGTAACAGAAGGCAAATCGTGAAGATCGGTGGTGAAGACAGTGATGTAAGAGAAACATTCAGTGGAGTACCACAGGGGTCAGTACTAGGACCAATTCTATTCCTTATTTATATCAACGACCTCTGTGATATGCCACTGAAAGGTAAAATATACACGTTTGCTGATGATACTGCCCTGCTCTATTCAAACAAAAATATACATATCACATACACTAATATGATGTACGATCTCAAATTACTTAAAACATGGTTCAACAAAAATGGTATGCTCATTAATAAGAAAAAAACCAAATACATCAACTTCTGTACTCGAAAAAAGTTTTTTTTCGAAATGCCTGTCAAAATACATGCAACATATGTTTCAAACGTATGCGAGAACTGTACTTGTAGGGAAATAGAGCAGGTAGATTGTATTAAATATCTAGGCATACAAATAGATGAAAATTTGAATTGGAAAAATCACATCTCTCAAATAGCTATGAAACTGAGGAAATTAATACCGTTTTTTTATAATATGCTATTCCTTCCCTCTCATGTGCTGAAAATATATTATCATTCAATGATTCACTCAGTGATTATGTATGGTATTGTTGTCTGGGGTGCTTCGTACGAAAGTAATGTAAGAAGTTTAATAACTTTACAGAAAACATTCATTCGCCTTATTGCCAAAGTTCGAAACAGAAGAGAACCATCTGAACCTCTCTTCAAAAACCTCATGATAAGCAATATAAGGCAAACATATTGTATCAATATTTGTAAAGCCCTTAAAAGATATATGCACTCTCTTCACTTGAATTTAGAGACGAAATATACTGTTCGGGGAAAAAAAAATGTATCCATCCCATTGGTCACAAAGACGTCTACGCAGAGATCATTTTATTGTATGGCTCCTAAAATAGTGAATAGTCTACCTGAAAGCCTTTTTTTGAATTGTGAAATGGCATTCAACAAATACGCAAAAATCATTTTAGGTTTTTTCCTAAATACCGATGTTTCTATATTTTTTTAATACAAACAAAAAGACATCCAATATTATTGTTCATGTTACCTTGTACAAAATAAGTTATTTCATTTTGTTTTCTTTTTTCTCATTTTTTCTATATTTTTCACCCAGCCACAAGTAACTATGTACTTATTGGGGTTGGCATCTTAAATAGGCTACCAGCAATGGTTAAGATATTGTTGTATTTTTTTTTCTCTCTCATTGGGCACAGACCTCTGGTCTTCCAGGAAGAGAAAATTGAGTAATCGATTAAATGCATAAATCTAGATTGTATATTGAAGACGCCAATAAACTTCTATTCTATTCTATTCTATTCTATAACTATCTTTTTACAGGAGTTGCGAGCAGATAACGGCCAAAATTGTTCCCGTACAGCGCATAATAGATTTTGAACTCCGCAATGCAGCAATCTAATATGTTCATGTCTTATAATTAAGTCAGTCAATAAATTATTTTTTGGTAAAATAATTTGGTGTTTTCTCTCAAATTGAAAATTAGAATTTTCCAACCTGCCACCGACACGCAAGACTCCATCATGTAAAAACGGATTCAAAGGTAACAAATTACTTTTTTTAGGCGAGTCTTTTTGTTGAAACAAGCAGTCATATTCAATAGGAAAACAGTTCTTCTGAACGGATTTTACTATTAACAATAAGGATACATTTAATTCATCAGTTTTAAGCATATCGCACTTTTTTACTTTATTACGAACATTATAAATAAACCTCAAAATATAGGCTACTACGCGCAGCAACTTGGTAAAACTAGAATATTTTTCAACTAAATTTGAAATAACATCAGTAGTACTAACAGTAATACAGCTTTGGCTGACATTCTTGAATTCAGGGATGTCTTTTAGATTAATTTCATTATCAAATTCCAGCAACGTTTTTCGAGAAGAAGCCATTCTGGTCCATGCCACCACAACTTGGAATCGATGATTCCTTGCACATTAATACCTCGTGACAAAATGTCAGCGGGGTTTTCGTTTGAACGAACATGGAACCATTCATCTTTATTTGTTAAACTTTGAATTTCGCTCACTCTGTTGGCGACGAACGTTTTCCATCTACTTGGCTCTCCATCTAACCAAGCGAGAACGATGATGGAATCCGTCCAGAAATACTTAGCCCCGAAATCAATTTCTAGTCCAAGA
Organism: Zygogramma bicolorata; assembly: GCA_032362365.1. Classification (NCBI taxonomy): domain Eukaryota; kingdom Metazoa; phylum Arthropoda; class Insecta; order Coleoptera; family Chrysomelidae; genus Zygogramma; species Zygogramma bicolorata. The sequence goes on along the minus strand of JAVJAQ010002329.1, from coordinate 105,193 downwards.
ACTACACGTTTGGCTAAATTGGCTAAAAGGACCGCACCACAAAGCTCCAATCTAGGTGAACTTATTTGCTTTAACGGAGCTACGCGAGATTTTGAGCAAATCATATTACAAAAATAACCTTTACTAGGTGAAAATCCTCGTATATAACAAACGGCTGCATAGGCCTTCTCTGAGGCATCTGAAAAACTGTGTAACTCAAGAAAAATATAATCAGAAAAAATACAATGTCTGGGAATTTTTAGGGAATTAATTGAAGGTAGATCTCTGTAGAATTGGTTGAATTTTGAAGCAATACTCTGAGGAACTTCAGCATCCCAAGAAGTTTTAAGTTTCCATAATTCCTGGACTATGAGTTTTGCAACCACTATAACGGGATTAATCAAACCTAGAGGATCATATACTTTGCAAATGCAAGATAAAATATATCGTTTAGTCAGTTTGACGTTTTCGTCTGGCTTTATATTAACCGAATATTGTATAATATCCAAATTAGCATTCCAATAGACACCTAAAGTTTTATTATTAACATCTTCTCCGATAGGTAAAACATTGACGTCTAATGAATCGTTAGTGATAATTTTATCAAGAACTTCCGGACTATTGGAAATCCATTTTCGTAATTCAAACCCATATCTAGATAGAATTGAAGCAACATCTCTTTGAATATCTAAAACTTCTTGAAGAGTATCCGCTCCTGCGAGCATATCGTCAACATAAAAGTCTCTTTCTATAATTTTGCTAGCAGTAGGAAATTCTCTACAATAGTCTTTCGATGCTTGCTGAATACAGCGTACCGCTAAGTAAGGGGCTGATACCGTTCCATAAGTGACGGTATTCAACTCGAAGCATTCTAGTTTATTGTGAGGGTCTGATCGCCAGAAAATCTTCTGATATTTTCGTTGACTAGGTTCTATTAAGATCTGCCTAAACATTTTGGCTATATCTCCTGCAATAACAAACAAGTACTTGCGAAAACGTAATAATATTTCAAAGATATCATTTTGCAAAGCCGGACCTGGGTATTGCAAATTATTTAAAGAAAGTCCATTGTCTGTAGGGCAACTGGCGTTGAATACCACTCTACACAGCGTTGCCATCCCTACGTCTTTTTACGTAGATCTACGTACTTTGAGCCTTTTTTGAAAATCTACGAACTTCAGTCCCAGAATCTACGTACTTTTCACAAAATTGTACAAATTGGTAACATCTCGTTCATTGGACTGAATCATTTCCCGATTCCCGCCATATTCGCCAAAAAAACTCAATGAATTTCCCGTTTTATACTGACACTGACGCACACAGCGCATACTCGCCCCTCCACTCAACTCAACACATCACATCTTCCATTTCAAAAGAAGTTCTGGCGTCACATTTCGAAAACCAGAAAGGGGGATTCATCCCAGATTGACACAAGTCTCCCAAAATTTATTAACATTGCAGTGCAAATGCTTAGCGTCTGTTTTCTGCATAAAATTTAATGAAAACAAAAATTCTCTCTACATACACTCTAACAGGGTTACTTTTCACAAAAAGTGGCTTACAAAAGAGCCGCGAGCCATCACAGGAACATCTAAAAAAATAAAGGAAGAAATTCAATTTGCCTGATAACGAATAAAATTTAAAAAGTTCAAACTGAAGAACTTTGTTTTTCAATTCAAATTTCCCTTTGCTGAATACTCTTACGAGTGCGCCTAGAAGGTAGAGCTGGAAAGAGTCTGCTAATTATCTTGGGTGCCGAAACTTAAAAAATATATATTGTTCTTCCCAAAGAAAAATGACGTAAAAAATCAAGGAAACGTCGAGTTTCAATAATTGAAATTGTACAATGTACACTCGACGAGATTTTTTTACAGAGAAACTGATCTTGTTGGGATTCAATTTTACCTACCTCATCCCCTTCTTATCACTCAAAAAAAAGTACGTAGATCTACTAACTTATGATGTGCAATTTTAGTATTTCTACGTAACTTTTTGAATCTGGTCTACGTCTTTTTCAAATTCTGGGTTGGCAACCCTGACTCTACATTTAGTAGTGAGGTTGGTGTCCTTTATCACCGCGTGATGAGGTATATAATAACCTTCATCAAAGTTTTCTTGTATTTCTACAATTTTAGTCATATGGCCCAGGGCTTTATACTCTTCCATAAAATCAACATAAGCGATTTTTAAGTCAATATTTTTTGAAAGCCTATTTTCCAGACTAAAAAACCTTTCAAGAGCAATTTCGCGAGAGTTACCTAGTTCATTTAAATTTGGTTTGAAAGGTATCTGCACTGTATATCTACCGTTTTGCAGTCTTGCAGTTCTTTCAAATAAATCTTCACAGTATTTTTCTTCGTCTGATAAATTATGTTTATTTTTATTAACTTCTTCCAAAACCCAAAACTTCTGGATGTCAGAATTAATGTTATCATCGCTATTTATGTCAACCGTATGACAATTTACAGAACTGCGGAAATCTGAAATTCCTAAATTTCCACCAATAATCCAACCGAAGCTTGAGTTCTGTAAGTTAGGTAAATTTGGGCTTAGTTTTATTTTACCTGAAATAATAACAGACCAAAATATTTCTGAGCCAAGTAAGAGATCTATTTCTGTAGAAATATTGAAATTACTGTCGGCTAAATTCAAATCTGTCGGTATCTGAATGCATGATTTATCAAAAGTCAACCTGGGAAGTTTTTCCGTAATTTTATTAATGACTAAGAAATCAGCCGTTATTCCGAAATTCGAGTATAAAGATTGAAGTGACAAAAACGCTTTTTGTTTAAGATTAATTGAGTTCGGACCGACACCTTGAACTGTGTGATTGACAGGTATTTTGTTCACGTTAGCCTTAGTGCAGAATCTTTCGGTTACAAAATTGCTCTGGGACCCACTGTCCAAAAGAGCACGAGCCTTTATAAATTTATCCTTACATTTTACGTAAACTACCGCCGTGGATAACAGCACTTGTCTCTCCTCCACTGGAGAGAGTGAATCAGAAAAAGTTGCACTCAAACTATTTGAGACATTCGGCAATGAATCATTTTTTGCAGATGTTTGCCTATCTAAAGCTGAAGAGTTTTCTGTAGTCAGTGTAGTCCCGGTAATGCGCTGTTCCTCTGATGCATCGTTAGCACCGCCCACCGTTCCTTTTCGCGAAACATCGTTTAGATTTGATCGATTTAGAAATTCCAAATGCAACAACGTGTTATGCTTTTTATTACATTTAAAACATCGTTTGTTATGACAATCATATACTGAATGAGACGGGTTCAAACAATTCCTACACAATTTTCGTCTCTTTACTTCTGAAATTCTTTGATTGATTGGAAATTTTGAAAATTCAGGACATCTATAAATAGTGTGATTTTGTTCGCAAAAATAACATTTTGCTTCAGAGGTATTTGAGACAAAACTGCTGCTAACTGTAGATTTTTTATTAGGCAGGTTTTTTTTAATACCATTGAACTTTTCTATATTATTTTTATCATTAGCTAACCTTTCTAGAATATTACACCTTTCAATTAAAAAGTTATGCATATCTGTCATGGTTGGCAGCTGTCCTTCATATTTATACGACTTCCAATATCGCTTTGTGTGATTATCAAATTTCCTTGTCAAGATAAAAATTATCAACCTATCCCAGTACTCTACAGCTTCTCCTAGATTTGCCAAAGAATGAAGATGTTCTTTTATATTGTCATATAAGTCGCGTAGTTCAACAAAGGATTCTTTATTTATTGTGGGCGCATCGAAAATACCTTTTAAGTGATTATCAATCATCAACGATTTATTTTCATAACGTTCGATCAATAGACTCCATGCATTTTTGTAATTACTACCGGTCATATCTAAATTTTTAATAATTTTTGATGGTTCCTCCCCTAATGAGGTTTTCAAGTGAATAAACTTTTGTATCGGTGATAGATGTTGATTTTGCTCTATAAGAGTTAGAAATAATTCTTTATATTCGAACCATTTACTATACTTTCCTTCGAAAGTTGGCAACTTTATTATGGGAACTTGAAGCTGGAAATTATTCATAGATGAAAAGCTATTATTACTAGAATTGGCCTCGGCCTTTTTATTCGTATTTTGATTTTCGTAAAAGGTATCACAGACACACTTCGCTTCTGCGATTAAATCAAAATATGAATTTTCAAAATCCGATCTTTCTTTTTTCTCATCCTCCAAGTTTCCACTTTCCTGGGAGATAAGGGATTCAATTTCATTTTGAATATCTATAAATTCGTCATAGCAAGGTTCTATTTTCGATAATCTAGTTTCCAAGTTTTTAATCAAGGTTTTTGTGAGCTCATCTCGATTTAAACTATCAAAATATGTATGGAATCTAGTTAATTTGGCTTTAATTTGGCCTCTTTTCATTCGCTTAGCACTTAAATCATCAGAATTGGCCATTGTTCAAAATTGTCAATACTGAATTTATCGAAAATCGAAAATATTCAAGTAAAATAGACAAGAAAAACGTAATCTAACGTAGTAGTTATATTAAATTCAAAATCGAAAGCACTCTAATGGACAGGAATGACAATAGTGACGAATTGGAAAGGACTCACAGGTTTGTTGTAGTTCTACTCATTCCAGTGAAGAAATCCAGAAACTTGACGAGGTACCGCTGCACACTATAATTATTGTTCGTTGAAAAGTTGCCACCCGGCATGTAACAGCAAGCACCAGAGCAAAGCTTTTTCTGGCATCAAAATCATCCGGTTCGAAGCACCAAAAATATGTTGGGGTGGTCACTACTTTGTGATAAAGTGGACTGTATTTAGTAGTAGATATAATTTATTAGAAAATATTGCGAAATTACTACACAATGACAATGACCAAGAATTGTTTGACAAGAGCGTTCATCGATACTAATCAACAACCATTGGCGGCGCACGCGTAAGCGTAAGGGTTTCAACATACTGCGCCACATTCCTGTAGCGATTGCTAACCCCAACTCTGCAATAAAATTGGATGGATTAGAGAAAATTGTAAAAACAACAAGGACATAATTCTGTATCATGGACGAGTTGAGTTGAAAAATGTAAAAAAATATAAAACCAGTCGATAATAAATACCAGACCAAATTAAAATCTTAGATGACACAGGGAAGTCTCAAATCAATAAGGTATAGATTATGAACTTAAATTCAACCAGATAAATAATTTCACACAAGTTATTAACGAAATATAAACAGTACATAAACATGCTGAATGATCTTTGATCTTACTCTCACTCCAAACGCTTTCAGCCACTCAAGACGTCAAATGTGCGATAAAGCAAGATATTTTCGATTTCGGCCAGCCCACGATACAATTCGTTCATCCAAAGCCAAGCTCACTTATCGTTCGCAAGTTTCCGGGCAAATTACATGGGACATGGGTATATAAAAGGGCTTTTCCGTAAACCAGCTGACTCCTCCTTACGAAAGTCAACCCTCACAAGTCGAAATTTGTTCAAGCAATGGATTAACGAGGCCAATGGGTGAATCCCAACACAGTAGATCCGTGTTGGGAAGGAATTCGAAGCCTAACATCCCGCATGACGCATGACACACTTTGCTAGCAAGATTTCGAACAAACTGATTATTTTATTTCACTTTGCTAAAGACTCTCATAAGTGCGCCTAGAAGGCAGAGCCTTGTGTCTGCAAGGGTCGAATAATCATTTTGGTTATCAGATTTGAATATTCGAATTAGTTGCAAGGTGAATTAGTTAAAAAGGAAAAACGAAATACTCTCCAGAATTATGAACCGTTCAAATGGCATCACACAAGGAGTTTCTTCCACTTATTTAGGTATTACGAATACTCGTATATCGTTGTTACTATTTAACCACCTATAAAGTCTGTCTCTCAGCAATTACAGTAAATGAATGAGCAGGCAGAATCGTGAATCTGGAAACAGCAATTTTGTAATCAGTTCGAATGAGAGTTATTGGTGTTCGAGACACACGAAGTCGCGGTATACTGTGTGAGTTTCAGCGACAAGACGAATGTTGCTTACGGTTGACGTTAATGTGAAGCCGATACAAACAAAGACCGTGGAACGGAATTTTTGTGAAGTTGTGAAGGGCAGTTGTCTGTCATTCGGGGAATGCGGATAATATAAAAAATCCGAAAGGTTAGATTGACTGTATAGAATATAGAATGAATGAGCAGAAATTAATAACATTTTGTGTGTTCAATCATATCTAGCTGCAAAATATCAATTTTCCGTTGGCTCGAGTCGTGTCTAAATGTCGATGGTTCATATGAGTTGTTCCTAGCGCCTGAGATTTTCAATTATTATCCAGATCAGGATGATTAATCATTGATATTCATAACTTATTCACTTATCGGAATATGTTTGATCTGATAGAGACTCCAAATTGACTTCCCACACTTGATTCTATAATAGGAATAATTACCACCCTCTCTACAGCACGATTGTTTCTTTCATATTATTTTATTATTATAGGGTCAGAATCATAGAATCAGAATGATAAAAACATATCGAAATGACCACCAACCAAAATGAGATACGAAAACGATGAAATCCATAGAACGATGTGGTGCTAGACTAAACCACAAAGTATACCGTAAAGCTATGCACACGGATAGGTACCTGTACGTACTATCGAACCACCATCCTAGCCAAAATACAGGAGTCATATCTACTCTAACAGAACGTGCTCGAAAAATATGTGAAACAGGACATCCGGAGAAAGAACTGCAACATCTTCAAGTGACCTTGAGAACGAATGGATAGTGTACCCGTGATCAACAGGGCCAAGAAACTGAAGAGTTTCACGGTTCAAAACAGGAAGGACGCTCAGATAGTTGCACGTGCTTGTCTACCGTATTTCCCGAGGGTCACAGAGAGAATTGGAAAACTCATGGGAAAACACAACATAAAAAGGGTTTTCAAACACACCAAGAAGATACAACAAAGCATCAGGTCGGCTAAAGACAAAAAAAGACCCACTGTCAGCATCAGGGGTTTATCGCATACCGTGCACCTGTGGAAAAGTATACATCGGTAGCACCAAAGGATCTATGCGAACCAAGCTAAAAGGGCATTAAAGGAACTGCAGGCTAGGGCAAACTGACAAGTCAGCTGTGGCGGAACACTCACTCAGTGAGGATGAGGGAAACCACAGGATTCTGTTTGAAAACACGAAACTCATTGCCCCCTACCAAGGATACCATAGTCGACTGATACCGAAGGCAAGAGATCCACAAACACACGGATGATTTCAACAGAAAAGAAGATGCTGTGAATCCCAACCGACTATGGAATCCCATTTTAAGAAGATCAAAAATAACAAATATCACGACGGCAGGTAGTGCGGCAATTAATTCTAATGATACTTCTCCGAATCCAAATAAAGTAATCACGGCAATTGATATTAGTGAAAAATTCTCGGAATCCAGAAAAAGGAATAAGCACTCCAAACTACCTGAATCCATATAAATATATCACAATTTTTATGAAGTTACTTGTTTCGATAACAATCTTGTTATTTGAAAAATTGTTCAAAATTTCTCATTATTTACGCATGATACACGAAGGCAAGATCGTTTAAAATAATGAAAAAATTCGTGGCACCGACCACCATTGTGTGATGATGATATATCACGAATTTTCATTATTTTATAATGCAACGTGTGGGTATCAATATTGAAGCAATTATATCCATAATTTTCTGCCCTTTTAAAGAATATCCTTTGTCTCGAGAGGTGGGTTGATCGTTTGAGAAACGTTATGGGCACTATTGAAGCGATAACGAGCTAGAGTAATGATGTACATACAGGGTGATATAAAATTACTTCAGATATGAAAATATATAATAATCTTTCAGTGAATATATTTCCAATCTGGAACTTTGTGATAGTTATGAGGACCGCCTTATGTAAATATTTGCTGTGATATAATGGCGAGAGGTGATGCGACGTAAGGAGGACGAAGTTGTGTTGATTACTCGTGGTAGCACCTCTGATATTATTCTCATTCGACGCGCGTTTCGCCAACAAGGTCATCATCTTCAGGAGAAGAAAACTGATACTGAGTGTCCTGAAGATGCCAACCTTGTTAGCGAAACGCTCGACGAGTGCAAATAATATCAGTTTGGTGTTCAGCCAATTTCTGCTCCAAATTTTCTGTTAAATTGAATTGATAGTCATATTTCTAGGAAATTTATTGTTCAACAGTTTGTGGATTGTTACTGAATCTAGTTATATACATGAATCGACAAGCAATTGTTTTTACATACTTGCTGTCATGACTTGCTGCCTCGTTGATCATTGAAAATGGGTGATAACGAAGAAATGTATGCTACACCACCCGAAATTACCGCACAAGAATGGTGTGAGTAGAAAAAGAACAGTACGCAACTCCAGAATAAGGCCAATTACGGGCACTCGTCAATTACCGCACTCAGCTAACGCCTCGTGCTCAGAATTCTTCGCTCGCATGTAAAATGTTACTCATCCTCCTCTTTACGTGATATACTACTATATAATAACACCAAATATGTTCGACGGAAGTCCAACTCTGATTCAAGTATGAATACTTAGAAACTTATGAGCATGATGATCATAGTATAATACACGATAATATCGATATTGACTCTTTAAATGTTCCATTAGATTGTAATGACGAAGATTAAGAATAATGTATGTATTTTCTGTTGTAATTATAATATCTGATAAAATCAATCAGTTGTGTTGTGATAAATATGAACATCTGAAAATATTCCTTATCACTCAGCATAAATTTTGACGTGGGAATCCAATCCATGATAATAACTTTAAATTATACTACGGTTGGTCCCATCCGAATAGATCACCTTGTAGTAGTACCCCTATGACTGAAATGCGCGAGTTGAAAGAATGATTCACGATGCCCTCATCTCACGATACCTCACTCGAATATCCGTCAATATACTTGTTGCGCTGAATGTCATAGATTCGAAAGTGTAAATTGATTAGAAATAATTGAATTCAAGAAATTTTTCATACTATGGAAAAAAATAGCGAAAGAAAGCGATGCTCAGTGAAGACAACGTAGAAACTTGGCGAACACTACGGAAACTCGAGGAAAAACTCGGTTCCTACTCGTCCAGTAAGTAAGATTGTTTAATGTTTTCTGAAACCAACCAAATGAGTGGACATATAATTGGAAATAGAGACTGACAATGATATCTGATCATTGATCGGCAGGGGCAATCTACCTTGTAGATCAACATATGGCTGAACTTTATTCATCATCCTACGCCGTTTTCTGCCCTGCACACTTCTTGAGTTGCCAGCCGAGTGTCTCGCGCCTAAAGGCAATTCCTTTTTGGTTGGCGCAAGTTAATCGTCAGATTTGACATCGGAATTTTCCGCCACCAACAGTGAATCTTTCCGTAGTGATAACGCTGTTAATACTTTACTGTGAGATGATCGGACTGAAGCAAAGTCTTATGGTAGTGATGTCAAGGATGATTTTGCACTGAGTTGGTATAACTATCCGACACAAGGACTAGAGCAAGACACCGAAGAACACTGGTATAGAGAAATGAGCTGAATAATACCTGGTTGTCCACAGTTGCTGATACAGCAATCTGATGTGTTTCAGGTAGAATAGGTGTATAGAAATGAAACCTATATAAATTATGCGTAGGATTAATCTGAAGTCGATAGGGTAATTTGTTGCTGAGGAAATAGCAAAAAAATTGAAATTCTCACATTATTGGATAGATAATTACGATTGCAATGAATTCATCACGCACGACTCAGTTATCAGATGGAATGATTGGTTTTGAAATAGTTGGAGTATGATAAAAATTTCAGATCGATTCGTCGAATACGTTTTGCAAAATTTCAATTGTTTATAAAAAAGTTTTTTTGCGCATGATGATAATATATAATATAAAATACATACATACATATATATATATATATATATATATATATATATATATATAAAGGGTCTCCAAATAGTGCGTATCGATATATGAATATTGCAAAAATAGGAAAAAAGTTTAATAGAAAAAATAAAGGTATTGTGACATGTCCTTTTGAAGCTGTTGACGAAAACTGGGTCAATATCTTCAATTACTACAAAATGGCGGAACATTTAATAATTTTGAATATATCGACGTTCAACTTAATAATTTGAGAAAATAAGATGGGTTCAGTTCAGAAGATTCGCGAAATGGTCGACTCGAATTTCTTCACATAAGAACAGCCTATTCGATATTCCACGCCGTATATTTTCGAACACGGGAACGTCGATATTTCTTCTATTATTCCATGAAGTTAATGGTCGATATATTCAGGCAATTATTAGATGTTCCACCATTTTGGAGTAGGTGAAGATATTGACTCAATATTCTAGGGTTGTACAGTATTCGTCAGCAGCTTCAAAAGGATGTGTCATAAACCCCCCCCTTTCCATTTAATCTGAAATTTTCATCTGTCAATTTCACTCCGAAATATAGTGTTTATGTATTCCAACTTTCAATTGGTTGAGTTGACCCGTTCAGAAAGTTAAAGGGGTAGGGTATTAAACAAAGCCACTGTATATAGTTTATAATGACGATATTTTGCTCTAACTCGTCTTTTGCCAAATATGAATGAATTAACATTAAATTTATTATGCAAATATTACTTATTAGGTATTTAAATTTGCTTCAAACATTTTTTCCCTTGTCCCCACTTTTCAGTAAAGTGTTGCTAAAAATTGTTATATCAAGATGGCACATTTTTTTAATTTTTTTATTCGACATTTGAACAATGCAGTCCAACAACTTTTATAAAGATCCTTCATCCTGCCCTGGATTCCGAGGTATAAATCTTACGGAGCTCCACTATATATGTTGTTTGTTCCCTGGCTTTCTTTCATTATTTGCATTTCACAAAATTTTCATCAAAGATTAAAGAAAACATTTACAGGTTCAACATTTCAAATATGAGATAAAAAAAAACGACAATATTCACACTCATAATGATACATTTTTAAAATATCTGCCACCTAGTTCTATATATGTATTTTCTCAACCTTATCGGAAAGTTAAGATATCTTCACTTGGTCAACATGAGAGCTGGGGGTTAAGGAGACTTAGGTCTCGCCAACAAGTCATGAAGTCTTGAGAATGGCTCCAAAGTGGGATCCGAAACGTCGGCAGAACAATTCCGAATATATATATATATATATATATATATATATATATATATATATATATATATATATATATATATATATATATATATATATATATATATATTAAACTAGTGAATAGTGGGGAATGCAGCAATGTCACAAAAGAAAAACTCTTTTAAGTTGATCCAAGCTTTCGGAACTTTTTTTATTCCATCATCAGGGAACTACAATTAGATTACATTCATGTGAAAGATGTTACAATTGGTTGTATTATCATACTTACATATAGGTGAGGTTATATGACACGATGTTCAAAGGTAATCATTGATGGAGTGCTCATGGAATGAAGTTGCATTAAAAGTAACGGGTTATTCGATGATGTACACAGATACACAATTACAAAATACACGTTAAAATTAATATTAAAACTAGTCAATCTGTGTAGACCATGTGGTGAGACTTCAAGTGTAAGTTTACTGTCTTCATGACAAGAATGAAATATGAAATGTGAAGTTGACAGCGACAGGGATAGACATCTGTCCAGTCAAATGTTGAGCAGTGGTGCAACTTGCTATGTGTACCAACTGATGTTTGGGAAACGTTCCTCGTCGTTTCACGAGTATTTGTTTTGTGACCTTGAAATTTCAATGGATTTGACGCTATTATCCAAGTTTAGAAGGTTTTTTTTTGAAAATATTCTTTATAATTCGTATAGAATTTACATTTGTGAGAAAATTCTTGTATATTTCTTCGGGTGAAACTTGTTAGCCAAAAAAGTATAGCCACGCTGACCCAGCTTTCTTGATGTATTGACTTCAACAAATAAGTGTGTTTTATTCCCCGTATAGTATTGATAATTCAATCTTTCTAGCAAATATTTATTATGGAAAAAAATATCGATACTATGGAGGTATAAAACCTCCCCTGGCTGAGAACACATGAGTCCTCATAATTTCTTGGTAAAATAGGTGTATTTGTTTCTGTATATGAATTTCAAGAATTTTCTCTGTAATGTTTTCAATTTTTGAAGATGGCTATATACAGCACCTCCTTAACTGAAGTCGAGATTCTACGAGTGTATTGTAAATAAATTTAAAAATTCCACTCATTTTACTCATGCATCTAAATCTATACATGGGCCTCAGTACTTTCGTAACTTAAATCAATATGTTCATTCCACCTCGATGACAATCAATTATAACTCACTGATATCTTATTTTTGTTTGTTTTATTGTAGTTTGCTGATGACTTTTTCTTGTTGTTAATTCCTTAAAATTGGGTAGGCTGGATCTATAGCTCGAAAAGCGCACAAAAAAGGTTTTTTCCAAGTTAACTGTGAATAGTCTATGATTGAACCAGTTAATTGACAGGACAGATAGTTTGAATCAACTTGTTTGGAATACCCCCTATCCCTGCATCTTGCAAGGCACCCCCCCCGTAAGTGGCTTACAGTATCAAATACTTTGGCAATATCTAGTAACCAATCTACGTATTTGTATATTTCTCCAATTTGTTTCGATTTGGCATCATTTATGGATAAATTTCCCATGAATCCGAATTGTGACTGCAATATTACTCGTGTTTTGAGAATTTTTTCGAACACTTTTGTTAATGGAGTTGGTAATCAAAAAAATGGGTCGATGGTTAGAAGTTTCACTTTAATTTTTATTTGAATACCGGGGAAACTGCTACATTGAATCCTGAGGAATAAATAGCGGTTGTGTAGATATGAATAATGAGGTGTGCAAAAACTTTCGATATTTCCTTGGAGACAGCTCTCAGAGTTTCACTCTTTATATTATCTATACCGGGGGATTTATTCGCTTTCAGTGAGTTTATACTTCTGATAATTTCTGTTCGTCCTCGGGTTCGAACAAAAAATGCTATTCAATGTGATATTTGTTGTTGGTGGAGGTCCGAATGGTTTTGGGACTTTGGCAGCATATGTTTCTCCTACACTAATGAAGATTGAATGTATCTGCAATTTACTTCTCATCCATCAAAATTTTACCATCTTCAGTTTTTATTTGCTTTGTGGTCTCATTTGGTTTCGAGTTATTTGAGTTCACAATTCTCCATGAATTTTTAGAGTCGTTCCCGTTTTTTACTATTTCTTCTTTGGAAAAATGTATTTTATTTTCTGATTAGTCTATTGATATTATTTCTATTGCGGTTGTATTTTTCTTTTTTTTCGAGGTCATTGAGGAGTGATTTATGTTCTTGTCGTAGTTCATCTCTGTTTTCCTCACGTTTAATTTCATTTCACTATTTTTCGAAATAAAGTTTCGCAGAATTCCTAAAAATGATTTTGCTATCTCCTGGACATTTTTATGTTAAAATATTCTGTCCAGTCATATTTATCGAGATCGCCTTTCAATTCATAATAGCTGAAGTAATGTTTTCTATATGAGCGATATATTGATGATTGAATGGAAAAAACTCATTTATACTACATGCATTTCAGTGAGCACAATTTCCTGTTTCGAAGGTAAATCGCAAAAATCAACTTTTGATAAAGAAGTAGCCTTTCAGTTTAATCTTACTTGTGTTCGATTACTCGTAATTGAAATCCATATAACAGAACCTACCACGGCAAATCTACAATAAGGAATGAGGAGTAAAAATAGAAATGCCACAAAATGTAACAGGGATTACAGTTTATATGGAAATCTGCACTGATAGTAGACAAGCCTTTTGAACAGACGTGTTATCACAGGTCTAGTACAAGAGTGTCGCCAAGACTTAGCTAACGCCTCGGCAGATAACAATATTATCCTGAGGTGGGTTAAAGAGCACGACCGAAGCAAAAGCAATCGCACTGTTGATTCTTTAGCCAGGGAAGCGGCTGGACTAAAAATTTTAGGGCTCAGCGACACCCACGGCGTGATGAATTCGGCAAATGCGGAAATAGCCAAAAGTCACACCCATGCTCAATCCCTAAAAAGATGGGATGAAATCAAAGGATGCAGTCTTGCCAGGTTCACCCTCGGCGACCCTAGGAAGCTGGATCCGAAGAAGTATTTGGCGATGACCAGGAGAAACCTACGTTTAACAGTTTAACACAACCGGAGTTATCGTCAATCAGAGAGTGTGTTCGGTGAGTCTCGGCCTACACCGGCCGATATAAAGGAGATGTCTCCTAGTGACCTGTCCACCTTCCTGAAAAGGACAAGATGGACGATGACCTAGGAGGACAACTTTTCGGGAGGATGTACAATGGGTCACATGTGGCCTAAGTGCTGTGGGCCTACACTCACACTCCCTTCTCTACAGATACAGAGATATAGATAGTTTATATGAATAAGCACAATATGGTGCTGGAGTCTTTTTCATCAAAAATAGTGTACCGACATGCGCCAGCTTGCATTGTGTGAACAAAACAGTGATGCTATATTCATTGGATAATGGTAAAACTGTTTTTATTTCATTCACTAATTCTAGGCTGCGTCACTCTCGAACTTGCCCGAGCGTATAATATGATAATTATTGTTATCAATCTATGTTATTTATGTCGACAGACTCATTAGTCGTCGTTACATTGAAAATACACCAGAGGCTAAAAAAATATGTACGATACTATAATAGTTCGAAACAACCGATTTTAGGTAAAAGCATATCCGTAACGATGATATTATGAGATGATTCAAATGGTAGAGGTTTACGTCTGTATAACGTGTTCAGGAATATCACTAATATCAGCACGAAAATCATGTTCGTGTAGCATCAGCAAAAAACTTGACCATTAATTCAATACACAGTGCGTTCATAAAGTGTGGCAACGTTTCATTATCTCAGGAGCAATTCATTTCAGAGGGTAACGTTCGGAAAGGTCGCTTTTATAATTAGGTTTGCCTTAGGTTTGCCACATTTTCTTAAAAAAACGATTTTCCCCTCACCACCTCACAAGTAATGACGTCATCGATATTTTTGTACCTGGATGTAATTTCCTGTCAAGTTAAGTTGATCATTGCATAAATTCCATTTCCCAATTTTAATTTGTAAAATGTAATAAAAAACCATAATATGGAACGGAGATTGTCTTGAGAGAAAATGGGATCACATATTAATTGCGCACATAATGAAAGAGATTGTGGTAGTGTTTTCCTTATTATTACGTTCAACTAGCACTACTAAAAAGAGCAACATCTCCAATATACCCTCTATATTCATTTGATTCGTCTCTATGATGGATCGACTATGAAAATTCGGGAATTATTCATTAAATCAATTATTCGGACAAAACTCATATGATTCAAACGAAAATTCAAAAAACTGTTCAGTTCAACCTCTGGAATATCCTGAAACGTACTTTTTACTATATTTTACTACTGATAACCATAACACATGACTCCTCTTCATTTCAGATGTTTTCATTAATGGGGCGACAGTTCTAACAACACTGATGTTATGACTACGAATCGAGAGATTTGCGAGAAAACAGACATGAAATCATGAAATGATTTCTCATTTATGATAATACGGTTTACAATTCTCTCGAGAGCATTATATTTCTACGATTTCTGACAACGTTTCAAGTTCACATCCTGAAGTTAATTGAACTAGCGAAAAGTATTTTTTTATGTTCGATTTTTTACTCTAACAGCCCGGAAGGCAGCTTGGTTAATCAAAATCAAAGTAAGGGTGATGAATTTGAAAGAAAAATCCAAAACTTTGGATATATTGGATAAACTTTCATGAAACTCCTATATATATATATATATATATATATATATATATGAATGAATTACTCGTGACTCATTCTGATTTTTCTGTACATATCTTCTTCTTCAAACGCCAAAAATGTTCAACAATCTACCGTAATACCGGAGTTACGTTCTACTTTCAATGTCACCGACAGTAAAAGTAATTGCTTTTTCTGTCCAGCTATTCAAAGTGACAGGTTTCAAATTCGATTAAATATTCCACTTTTGGGAGAAAGTTGGTATGTGTATTATATGTATTATCGGCAAAAGGGCTTTGTAATGAGTGGATTAGGGTCATGTACAATAGATCTTACAGGTCGCAGTTCGTTAAGGTTGATGTTACTGTTCGACACCTACAGTTTACAATGGGTTGCCCTTCAATATCCATGCTTGCCATACAAAGCATTACTTTATCTCATCACAGAATATAGTATTAGTTCAATGGTACACAAAAGATTGCGACTAATAGTTCTCCTAACAAATGTCACTGATTATTATAGTTATTTCTTGGTTTTCTCTGATCATTCGAATGCAGTTTCAATATCTTGCTCCTTCAAGTCAATTGCAGACTATTTACTTCAACTAGCAAGTGTAACTCTTGATTCATATATCGTAGGTGTTGCTTATTTCTTGTTGATTGAAATGGTTTTCAATCAATAAGGCATGGCTCCAGCAAACGTCATGTGATTTGTTATTATATTATCGACAAATATCAGAGAAAAACACTTCCACGCACCTTTTATCAACCAGCTGGCATCTTCAGAAGAAGACCACATTTACACAGCATCAAGAATTGATAAATACACAGAAACAATTTTTCTCCTGAAGATACCAACTTGGTTGAAAAACGGCGCGTTGAGTGCCAGAGCTTACAGTTTATTAAGATCATCAAGTCTAGTAAAAAAAGGTTAAATTTCCGCACCAAAAGTTTCAATTATACCTTTTATACAAAAAAGGCCCAATCAGATGTGAACTGTCGATCATTCTCATTCGAAAATATGACAGAATATAATTGTGCTTAAAAAGTGGATAAAAGCAATGGGCATGTTTAACCCTCAGCTTCTTCATCTTCAAATTCCAACTCATTGCATATAAACTCATTATGAAACATAATCTATAAGGTAACGTTTCATCGTTTGCTTGAATGTGGTTAACAATTTTCCTTGCTGAGTGGTATTGTTTCGATTTGATTGCTTTATTATTCAATTTTAACTTCATAAGTTTCTTCCCCTTCTTTAATTTTTTCTTAGCAACAGGGTTCAATAGAGTTGATAATACAGACAGTGGAAGTCCGAACCAATACCAATCGTATCGTTTCATATCTTGATCAACAAATACGCACGCCGCACCGTACAATATAATTGAATTAATGAGTCAAAAGCAATTTATCGAATAAAATAATCACTTACCGGAAACCTGTGCTCAACTTGTGTTTCCTGTGCTCTCTGGAATGTTTCCTGCAAAAAATATATAGTTCAGCGCGAAATTGATGACAAATACTAATAAAATAAAAGAAGCAAATAAGGTTTGTTGATGCACGTTCCATCTACGATTATCAGAGTTGAATCCCTTGTACGATTGTTGTTCAGAAGTTGTAATAAATAATTGCAATTATCATTTTTGGCCATAACCAATTTTAAAAATTTTGAACTTGTTTGAAAAAAAATTATATTTGGTATGTGACTGTTATCGCCTTCAGTATTTTTGCCTTTTTATGATAATGTTATTTGTGAGTTGTGCTTCATAACCATTCTAGTTGTATAATTGAGAAAAAATAGAAACAAGGCGTTGAAATGAATCGAAGCTCCGTGTATAACCCAAGTTTTCACAAAACAATGTCAACCAGTAGTAGTGTCAACCAAGTGGTAGGGAAGGATTGGTATAATGCCATTACAAATTCAAACGACATCTGTCTGGCGAAGACATATATCCTACATGAAAATAACAAGTTTTGAAATATTTAGACAACGAGAACTCAAAAATAGGATAGGTAAAAACTATAATGAAAGTATTTGAAAAACAAAGTTTTGAATGCCTGTCGAATCTAATGGATATTATATAATATTTCTGTTTCTGATTTTGATTACCTTTCTCCTTATATATCACGAATTAATAGTTTCATCATCATCAAATGAATGATTTTATTCAGGGGCACTATTCTCGACAAGGGATCTTTTCGTGTCAATAATTATCATACGTTATCCATTATATTATTTGGATACGTGTTGATGGAAAAATTAGCTTGTTCTTCTCCTCCCTTTCTGAATTAATTTTTTTGTCAAACTAACTGAAATTGAATTCGCTAGAAAGTATTCTAAAAAAATTTTGCCAGATGGAATCTGTTCCAGATGTTAGAAGTTTGTCGCCAGAAGATAAATACGTTGAAGAATACTATGAAAAAACCACTTGTCGCGATGACAATGGCCGCTTTTTTGTTGGATAACCTTCTCGAGATTCACCTCCTATATTTTTTGGAAGTATAAATCTTGCTTTTAGAAGTTTTTCATCTCTTGAGAAGCGGTTGCAGAAACAAAAGACTATGAGGATTATTGCGAATTTATGAAAGAGTATTTAGAGCTCAATCATATGAAATTGATATCCGAATTAACGATACCACAAAATAGTTACTACATACCGCACCACTGTGTAATCAAACCTCAATCTATTTCTACAGAATTGAGAGTAGTTTTCAACGCTTCTGCTAGACCCTCGAATGGATTGTCACTGAATGATAACTTATTAACGGGTCAAAAGTTACAGCGTGATATCGTGACAATTTTATTAAATTTCCGGTGACAGACGCAGACGTACAAAAATGGTAAGAAAGATTTTACCAACACGTAAATGGTCCAGTAATGAACCTTTATTATTGTCTCATTTGCCGAAAGCACATTTATGCTCCTCTCCTTTATCGTTTGAAAACAAGAATGTGCATGGAGAGACTTTATATCATAAAATTTTGGGTCTACTCTGGGAGTGTATTTTCAAATTTTCGGTTGAGATTTTGGATCGTCCATGATGATACAATTCTCCAGTATTGGATACTTTATAAAAAGAACTCCATTTATTGTCTCGTATTCAAGTACCTTGCAGGATATTGAGTAATCCTAATATGGAATGTGAGCTCAATGGATTCGGAGATGCTTCTGAAAAACGTTATTCAGCCTGTAACAAAACCGTCTTTTGGTTCCTCACGGTCGCTAGTAAATAAACCCTTGCGTGGGCAACCTGTCACTCATGTCTTTGTATGGGGGATAGTATAACCTGCAGGGCAGCCAATGTTGGGTCGGTTGTGATTTCTTGGCCTTGACCATGTAGGTATTTGAAAATAAGGCAAAGTATAAGAACCACCTTTTTTATGATTTGTGTCATTTGAATTTGCTCGCTTCAAATTTAGCCAGCCGCAGAAAGTGCAAGTCTTGACCGAAGGACAGCAACTGTATATGAAATTGCTTGTGGCCTTAGATGGTTTCAAATATAGAAATTGCTTTATATTCCAGCCTGTGCCGGCATTTCTTTGTAGGTAGGTTATGATCATTTTATTAAAACTACTAGCTGACCCGGCCACGCGTTGCTGTGGCTAAAGTTTTTGTTATATTACATTATAGTAAACAATCTAAGAGGAACAATAAGAGAACATCAGTCACGGAGTCCACTATGCTTTTTCACACAGATGGTATTTGTAAAAAAATATGGTGATCTCCTTATTTGACTTTCTACTACTATAACCCTTTAGTACAATGAAATTATTTACGAACAAAGACGAAAATGTTGATGTTGGTATACAAATTCACTGGATTGAGATTTGAAGGGGAAGTTCGTTGAACACAATTAATTAAAATGTTCTTACACTTGATATTAAGCAGAAATCAATAGGTACAAAATAAAAATTTATCAGATTTATTATTTCCATTTAATTTTATAACAAATATAAGTATATTACAGTATAATACAGTAAATAACATGTGACGCTTAAACTCATGAATGAGGTAGGCAAGGCAGACAGTCTTAAACTTTTAAACATTAATATCTATTTTTTTGAATTATAAATACTATCAATTTCAATTTAATTTAACACCAATCGGTGCACAATGTTTTTGGTTAACCTGTCTTTAGCTAACACAAATAGATTCGACGGTTTCCCAACACGTGAACACGCAACATATAGTTGCCCATGAGAAAAACATGGATTTTCCAAATCTAAACCATTTGTGGTTGTGCATGACCTTCTGCTGTCCTGATTCTTTGAGCTGGATTTCTTGATCCAATTTGTTCTCCAACTGATGGGCTCAGCAGCGCCATCTATTGATTACTTACTCAACCCAGTCGAAAGGTATCGCCATCTTGATTCAATTTGTTCTGCCAACTGATGGGCTCAGCAGCGCCATCTATTGATTACTTACTCAACCCAGTCGAAAGGTATCGACATCTGTTAGAATCATTTGGAGTTAACAGATAATTGTGACTGTCAAATAATAACAGACAAATAATTAGCAATAAATTAAAATTGCGACTATAATTTGAGATTTAAACTATCCTATCTCTCAAGTTGGATCGAACTGCACATGGTGTGCGAATTTTATTATAATCGGTTAAGTGGTTTAGGAGTCCATTGAGGTCAAACATTGTGACACGAGATTTATATATATTAAGATGAGACACATATTTGTTCACACATATTACAAAACCTTTCGCATGTAATGTTTAGATATTCAACTTTATTGAAATATGCATTTCTTTGTAATAATAACATTGTGACCAAATCACCCAGTTTTTCTGTGCTGGTAAATCTCCAGGCCCGATACCCACAAACGAATCGACCCTGAGATCCTGACCGATTACAAGCCGTTATTAATTTTTGCGAATTCAAAAAAAACTGGAGCGGAATTATATTTTGTTTGTGCTAAATCTAATATCGCTCCAATTAAACGTATATCCATTCCATGTTTAGAACTTTGCGCTGCTGTCCTTTTATCATTCATTACTTCATTTGTGACTGACACATCGGTAGTGAAATAAAATTCACCGCTGTTCATGCATGGGCAGACTCTACATTTGCATTAGTGTGGATACAGGCATCACCGCAAAGATGGAAGACTTTTGTAAGCTCTAGGGAGTCGTATATGTGGAAACACATTTACTCAGAATTAAATCCCGCTGATATTGCATCACGAGGAGCTCTCCCATCTGATCTGTTAGACAATAATTTATGGTTTCAAGGTCTTGAATTTTCAAAAAAGGTTGCAAGTCCTTGGGCTGATTTGAAGTACGATAAAAAATATAATACATATGAAGAAGAACGTAAACTCATTTCTTTCTCAGTCAATGCTTTGAATCGGGTAGAATAACTTTTGAAGAATCATTCACCTTTTAAAGTTGTGCAGGGTATTATTGCTCACTTCAAACGATTCATTTTCAATTTGAAAAATCCAAAAAGTCAAGATACTGACTCGCTAGGATCATTGGAACTTAATTAGTCCACTTCAACTTGGTTAGGTATATTCAATATTCATGCTTCTCAACTGAGTAAGAAAGCAAAATATTTTCGAAACCTCTCAAGAAAATAAACGCATTTGTTGATAGTGACGGATTTCTCAGAGTCGGACGTCGAT
The DNA here is from genome assembly GCA_032362365.1 of Zygogramma bicolorata. Classification (NCBI taxonomy): domain Eukaryota; kingdom Metazoa; phylum Arthropoda; class Insecta; order Coleoptera; family Chrysomelidae; genus Zygogramma; species Zygogramma bicolorata. Next base: position 83,756 of record JAVJAQ010002329.1, on the reverse strand, counting down.
TATCTCATTCTAATTTGTTATATCATAAAAAACATCCACTTCTTCTACCTTCCCACTCAACATAACTGATTTATTGATTGATTATTTCCATAAAAATATTTTCATGCGGGAATGCGTACCGTTCAGTTCTTATTGTCATTTGTAGTTTTATTATAATATATTATATTAAAAATGATGGAGAACGCACCCCATTGCATTACAACCCCAAATGGGTGATCTTCCCTTGTCCCGTGTGTCACAAGTCAAACCATTCCCCCACGTAGAGTGGATTATGGTGTACCATTTTTTATTACTATGTCTCAAACACGAGATCCTAAAAAATTGTAAGCCTACATATGTCTGTTTGTCTTGCTACAAAAGTTATTCATATCGATGGCATCCGAGACCTTGGTATTGGTGGTATTGGTGACCTTTCTAGTGATGCGTTTTTAGCAGCTCTCCGACCGTTTTTTGCACGTAGGGGAAGATGCTCATTAGTAGTGATTGCGGTACCAATTTTATAGGCGCTTGCAAACAACTCAAACTATAAAGGAAGCCGCAACCACAGAAAATATTGATTACCATCTCAACCCCCCCCCCCCGCATTCCAGAGGAATTTGGGAAGCCGGTATAAATATTAACTGAGAATGTGGGAGATCAGGTATTGTCGTATGAGGAGCTTTATACCGTTCTAGTACCAATTGAGGCTTTGTTGAATTCTCGTCCTTTAACACCGTTGAGCTCTGATCCCAACGACTTATCTGCTTTGACTCCGGGTAATTTTTTATCGCTAGAACCACTGTCTACAGTTCCTGACTTCCGACCATACTTCCGCTCTGTTGAACAAATTATCTCGATGGCAGTTACTTCAACGCATCCACCAGGATTTTTGGTGTAGATGGAAACTCGAATACTTGCATACTCTGCATCAGAGGAGTAAGTGGATAGATAACACCAACTACTCCTGTGATTGAAGGTACTCCAGTACTAATTGAAGATGAATCAACCTCACCTTTAGGCCTTATCACCTTAAATCCCGGTAGAGATGGAATTTCGCGCGTTGCCATGGTTAAAACAAAAAATGGTCTTTTGACACGCCCATTAGTTGAATGATGTCCTCTACCAATTGAGGAGACTATTTGAAGTATATTTTTTCTTTTGTTGATGTTAATTTTTTACTTTTTATACATTTTTTTATATGTATACCAAAAAGCAAATGTAGGATTTTCTTCTGTGAAGAAACCTGCATTGGCACCGGTCGGATATAATTCATTGCTAATCGTGGTATTAGCCAGGTGAATAGTTGTTTTCTGACAGGTGCCAGCCAAAACCTACTGTGTAGGTTGATTTGAGACTGGCCTGAACGAATTGTTCGAAAGATGATTTGATTCTTCAAGTATGCCTATCGACTATGTCGAATTTTTTCACAAATACTTTTCATTATAATTTGATGAATATCATCGAATTTTCATTTCACTTCGACTTCAAGATTTGGGTAACTACAAAAAGAGGCTTCTATTATTATCAGAGCCATGATGAAGTATTGTTTGTGACAAAACCTCATACGTGTTTTATAACGTATTGGTGTTTCCTTATTCATGATTGAATTGCATTATCGTCGTCGATTATTATTCATACATTCAGAGAGAGATCAATGCTTCAATACTAAAGATATGAAATTGTATATGAATCACTATTGAAATCTCACCTTGAAGTCCACTTAGGAAGTGATTTATGACTGAAACTTCATTGCAAGAAGCCATTGTTCTCGCACCGAATACTCGAACAATGGTCTTATTAGGGTGAATATTTCGAATTGGGAATTTTTTATAGAATATTTCGTTGATAGGCATATACATACATACAGGTGAAGCGACGGTTGAAACTTTAGCCTATCCTATATGAAATCCCCGATAAGACGAATATTTGCATATCATTGTTCACCTTGCACAACATAACTTTGCGTCTCGAAAATGGAAAAATAGACTGAAGCATAAGCTGTGGCTTGCAATCTGAGCCTCTAAGACCTACCAAAGCAGGGATTGTTGTGTCTGATAGAATTTCGTCAAATTGAATGGGTAATCCGTCTCAAAGTTATACTGAACATGCTGTAACTAGAATCTGCTTTCCAATCGTTCGAAAAAAAAAAATAACAACCAATTAAAAAGATCTTGTTGATATCGCCACACCCATCTATATTGTATACTTTATGCCTCGCTTTATGTTCACATATTTCAGTATATATTTTCATCATAATTCAGTTTATAATCATAAAGTAATGATTAAATCTTTCATGAAGATTAATTTATTACAAATTCACATAAACTCATGAAATCGCCAGACAAAATGTTTATTAGAGAGAAAGTAACAGACGAAATTGATTTATGGCCTTCACTACTGTGCAGTGAACAGACGGTGAAAATCAATAGAGGAAGAGAGCGTTCGTTAGTAGTAGTATATTAGTATGCATTACACTTTGTACGTTTCCCTCCCAAATTAGGTTGTTTGAATCATTGAAATAATCTATCTGAAATCTGAACTTGCATGCGATAGGCTAATTTACGCTTAGGAGGTGTGAGATTCAAAAATAGAGATGATTATGAAATGGCAATTGAAAATTTCAATATAGAATAAAGGAGATGATGATAGGAGAAGATGACAATGAGCACCAAGGCATGGCCAACAATGGAAACATTTATGGGAAAGTGATGATAGGAGGTTTTCAAGTTAAAAAAAAGGTGTGAAAGAACTGTACTAGTTTGGTCGATATCGAGAAAATTAAATGATAGAGGGCAAGGGCAAAGAAAATAACATTAGAACCAGTATATATTTATGTGACATTAGGTAATGATTCTTCACTGTTACATTTTCAAATCATGGATTATCATCAAGTAACGGCTAGTTGCCATAAGACGGTGCTTATATCAATATTGATATACAGCAGATATCCAACATTGAAGGCAAACTGTTGTAATTATATATAATAGACCTATTTTTCAAAATTCTTTATATTTCAAGCAGTCATTATCGTTAGAAATATTATTTTCATGGTTCAACACTATGAATACCAATTTTTCATATAATTCTGATGATTTCCACCTAAGAAGTTTATTTCATCTCCAATTACATTTAGAAAGATTGCTTCGAGTTTCAATGGGATCATACTTTAAAAAAAATGATTATTGCAGTACCCCTTAGTTTATTCCTTTGATTAAACTTGTCCCAACGACCCAACAATTTGCATGCCATGTTCATTTCTAACCTTCAGATTAGTAATCATCAGTGAATAATACGATTAATTTGACTAATAAATACTGCATATTGTTTTCCCTATTTTTCCTTTTGTTTTAAAGCACAATTAGTGAGCATAATAGCATCTTCAGAAATATTCCCTATCAAAGCAAAAATAACTCGAGATATCTAGATGCATCGGGTGCAACGAGCTCAGGCACTATCAACAGCATCAGCCTTGATCTCGCATCGCAGCAATGGATGGCAGTCAGTGTCTAGGAATGCAAAGCGACGATTCTGTACAAGCCGGTAATTAACCCAACCTCGTGATTTCGAATTGATGAATGATATAGTGAGCTGGAGCGTTATGATTGATCGGCAGACATCAAGAACATCAACTTTGGTTTATTATTCCACAGCGCAATCGTATTGAAGTTGTCTCTGAATGTACGCATACATAACAGTGGAGGTCGACCTGATTGCTTTAAAACGCATGAGTGGATGCGGCTGCGATGTCTACAGGGCGATACAAACATGCTTATTAGACTGATGAAATACTTGGTAGTTCCTTATTAAGCAAGTTCTATCATTATGACATCTTGCCAAATCTGTAGGTAGAAAAAAGCTTGACTTCGACGACAAGTTTGTTGACAAGGTTCTGTGGAATAACAATTAATGACGATTTATAGTTAAAATAATCAACTTCATCCGTCTGAAGTAGTATTTTGGCATGGTTCACTATTCTCAAATCCAACAAAGCCAGCGAACCCGTTGTATCCAACCGTTCAATTCAGGAGTATTTCCTGCCAGCCTGATAAATATTCAAAATTCAGTCAGTCCCTAACTAAGAGAAAAGACCAAATCTGCGATCTCATTGATGGATTAAACGACTTACCTTTAGGAGGTTCAATCCAAATTATGTGAACATGTTTGTTCTCCTATATATAATACTTTGTAGTATATTCGCGTCTCGCGATTGTGTGCACAACATTTGAAGTTTATTTTCCCCTGTATATGCCTACTTCATTCAGCTGCCATCATCCTGCATAGCCCGACTCATTATTCGTGATGTAGAGATCGCAACTATGGATTTGGGAATATATGGTTATATATTGGAGAACAAACATGTTCACATAATTTGGATTGAACCTTCTTCAGGTAAGTCGTTTAATACATCAATTTTGTTTCACATGTTTGTTCTCCAATATATGCTATACAAAGTTCAGGCTTTTCCTTGAAGGAAAAAACCATAAGAGGTGGGTCTCTGCTCGGTGCGGAAGTTTTCAGCATACTGCTCACGAGTATCTTAATTTTTTCCTTTTCATAAAAATGTATGTCGGACACCTTAATATTTGTCAGTGTTTGCACCCTAAATGCAGAAGTTAATGCCATCAGCATACTGAGTTTCAATGAAATATCTACAAGGGTTAAGTTTGATGGAGGATATAGCTTTTCGAAATACAATAAGACCTGGCTAGGTTCCCAAGTATATGAATACTTAGCAACTGTGGGCTTACTTTTAAAAACACCTTTCAAGAAACGGTCGATAAGTTTCTCATCTTTTTCGGAGGATACCAAAAGTAGAGCTAGTGCTGAACGATGCGTATTTAGGGTAGCAAATGATGCGCCATTATCAAATTCAGCCTGTAAAAATTCTAATATATTACTCACTGAGGGTTTGAATTCATCAATTCCAAACGTATTTGTAAATTTCCACCACTTAGAAAAAGATATGTTATATTGCTTTTGTGTGTTCTTGCTGAGTGAAGGAATCATTGTTGGTATACTTGATTCAAGAACATTTTTCAGGGTAAACGATCTCCGCAACCATGATTGTTCCTGTTTTCTCTAAAATTATTTTGTTCAATACCCTTGGTGTGAGGGAAAAGGGTGCATCCACTGCAACCGAATCTGGATCTCTGTGCCAAGAAAAAAATATTTCACATTTATGATTGATTTTTGATGCAAATAGATCAATTTCAGGTTCTCCAAATTTATTCGTTTAAATATCAGTCTTTTTTTCACTTTCTGATAGCAGTACACTAACTTCGGGGTTAGTTTCAGGTGCTTCAAGGAGATCGAAGTTGGAAGGAACTTTATATCTGTCAAAAACTTGTTCAACTTGTTCATTGTTACACCCTTTGTCAAATAATGTGTCCATCTAGAAACTACATCATCGCGTAATGGTGGACCTCCCTCCAGATTGAGAAAGGGCTCGAGTCCTAAAGTATTATTCAATACTGTTTGAGGATCTTCCTGATGTATATCAGCTTGTACCTCTATGGTTCTGGGGGCCTCTGCCGTTGGGTGGGCTTCTTCCCGCATCTCGCAGTAAGAAGAGCTGAAACTTTCCGATTCCCCTAAAAGTCAATGGATTTATGTAGTAAACATCCCGATCACATAACATAAAAGGAGAAAATAATGAACATTCAGTCTCCATTACTTTTTCGATCGAGAATATCAGCACGAGTATGCTATCTCGCTTGTGTTGTTTGCCCCGTTCCATCGCATATTGCGAGGAGAGTTCTACTAGAAAAACTTCGAATTGCACAGCCGGCTGTCGTCATATTCGTCATATTCGTCGTCATATTCGAGAACAACTCCCAATTATTATGGCAATGTTGTTCGATCATCTAAACCTTTCACATGTCAAACTACGTAATATTCTGTGTCACATAAAGTGGAAGTATGAATATTTTCTTACATAGTTCACTTAAAGTAGAACTAAAGCGTAGCCCTTGTCGTTGATAACATAAAATGAAACATGGATTATAAGTACTTACTGTCTGAGTTTGAACTGTCCGTTTTCAGAGCCCTCAATAATTTCTCGATAATTTTCTTTCGCTTGGTTTCCTTCATAGCTTTATGCATTTTTCCACAATGCGATGTACAATCTATCACACAACAACGAATAATCAGTCAGGCTATGCAGGATGAGTGAGGCATATACACAAATGTATTGGTCATAAGGAACGAATAGAATGGAATAGAGTTTGAAATTTATAGTAAACACACGAACACGTTCAGCTCCACTCTTAACGACTCGAATCATTGTCCACAACATAGAATGGCAGCACTGCAACTTCTCGTCCCGAGGTTAATAACATTTCCCTTAAAAGAAGAAAAGTACGACAATGAAAACAGAGTGATTAGGTACGTAGCTGGAGTGGTTTCAATCCAGAGATAGTCAATACGATAATTAGAAAATGTAAATTTAGGAACACACTTCGTAAACCTTCGACTTTTCGAAAAGATGAAAGGGTAAAAAGTTTGTTTATAAAAATCTTATATGAACCTCAGTACACTGGAGGGAACAGATATTCAATAAAGTGAATTTGAGAGTTGTAGTTATGAATTACAAATTCTCCTTGGTAATCCAAAACATGAATTATGTGATAGCACTCAATACAGGGGGCCTGTTTTTGGGGGGGGGAAGTTTCCAAGCGGCTAGAAACACCCCAATAAGATGTTATAAGTTAGGTTGTGGGGTTCGTAGCACTCTGGTAATTTAATCGAGTTCGTTAATTATCAGCAAAAACACCAATAACATTTACTTAGGTTCAAATGAAAAAAAAATATGGACTCGATTACTTACAGATCAATTAATAGCTCACATATGTTTGCGAACAGATTCGTCAACATGGTTCAAAATGATTCTGTTTACAAAGTAGACACGAAATCAATGTCGTTGGTAATTCTTATTCAGATTGTTTTATATGGTTCAGCCGGTACACAAGAATTTAAGTCGGATTTCTTCATATGCAATATCATTGTCGGAATCATCTGTTGTGTCTGTTTCAAGTTTTTATTTTCGTTTCACTGCAACTCGTTTGAGTTAGCACTTTTGTTACGTCATTTTTGGTACTGTTTCCGAGGCACACTACTAGTCGCGATGCTACTTATATTCTCGTAACTGGCGTTATTTATCACTGAACTGTACTGGAACTCTGAGTCGTAATGTGACTAACCCAACTATGACTGTGCTGTTTTTGTGTCTCTTATTCTCCAAGACTTCTTTGGAATCAGATTTCACAAGTTTTCAAATACTCATCTATAAAGATGGTACAATCAATATTCTCATCATATGTGCGGTCATGACAATGAGAGAACACAGAATAGTCTAAATCAGTTGTCGAGACTGCAAAAATAAATACATTGGCCAGAGCCGACCTGTCATAAAGAAACCGTTTCAAAGAGAATTATGTACACATGAGATACGAAAGTGTAGGAAAGGCCAGTGTCGCCCAACATGATTTAGAAACTTTAACCGAATTGGAGGTAATGAGAAACTGATTTAGAGTAAGCAGCAGTAACAGACGAAGTCCATATCAGACCAAATATTTCCAGGTAGATTTTGCACTATCTTAGAAGTATATAAATAGCTAAGCCTAGTTTTTAGATTTACTATCAATTCTCCTCTCCCGAAGATGCCAACCTTGTTAGCGAAAGGCGCGTTGAGTGCAAATAATGTTAGTTTGGTATTAGGTTAATAGAACTCTACAAAAAAAATCAAGCGAAATGTTGTCTCCTGGAGTCATAATTCCTTGGTTCCTTGCAATTTGTGTTCCCCATTCTATAATTTCCTCTCGAAGTACAAACTATTCTCCTTATTTTGAAATTGTCTGGGAATATTTTGACTTTTTATTTAGTCGAATTGGGTATCTTCCATTTTAGGAATAATAATTCCATTCACTTTCGTATTTTACGATGGAATGAAAAAAATATGTGATGCTGATATAGTCCACTATCCGATATTTGATAATAAATAGACCTATCAGCAATGCAGTGGAGTGATGACCGACTTTCTAGGGCAGGGTTTCCCAATCTATGGGTAGCGACTCACTGAAAATACCGAAATAAATTGGACATATCAAACGCAGTGAGATTAAAATCAACTCGAGTTGAAGTTTATGTCGAAACTGTAATGGCGAAACATAGAAAACAATTCCATCCTCCCCAATGAAATAACTTTTTGATGCAGTTATTCGATTAAGTATTAAAAATTCTATTTAAAGTTCGTTTTTTATTTGGAATATCTCTTTATTCATATTGGTGGTAACGGTTGAATTTCCTAGAGGTGGGTCTCTCGAGTTTGGTAACTTGTTTTATATGGGTCGTAGTCCAGGAACCACTGCTCCAGAGTGTTGCCAAATCTTGGAATCAACGACGTCAATAAAATTTGTGGGTACGAGAGCGTTCTTATATAATTATATGCTATATACATATATCTTCTACACGCCTTCTGTCAAGTTGTAGAGAATTCAATTTTCAACAGAGGATGTCCCAGTAAAATTTCTGTGGGAAGTACAGTTTAACAGATAAAGCGCGAAAACCATTTGTACCCTTTTTTCAAGATGGTGGCCGCGGGCCAAGGGTTGTTACCTTATACACTTGGATCTAAGCTAACTCTAGCCCCTCTTCATACATCAATTAAATAAAATTGCGTCCTTCGAGAAACGCAACCCCTAATGTAACTTTCAGTGGTCTAGAATCTATTCTATAACAAAGCAAATGTTGAGCAGGACGCGCACTGAATCGGATGAGCACGGTCGGATCAGAACAGAACAATCGGAACGGAAGCGAGGACCGCGCACCGAGTCGAAACATGCGGACGTTTTCATTCTCATGTCAGGCGTATGTTTCTATCTAAATTATTCAAGATTGACAATTGTTGCAGAAATTTGAAATTTCTATCATCAGGAACGAAATTTAATTTTGTGCAAAAATGATAAAAATTTTGGATCTCTGAAACAATTGTCTGTTTTGGATAATCTAGATGAGTATTATAATACCCATGATGGAAATTTTTAAATTCGAAAACAATTATTGCTTTTGAATAATAAATTTGAGTATTATTCTTAATATAATGGAATTTTATATTCTGTTTTAATATTTTACTCAAAAATTAACAAGTTATGAAACAAAAATAAATGTTTACCCATCGGAGTTTTCATGGAATATCCCTTTGCGAAATAATGTCGTGATAGTATCTGTCTTGTGGATCGTTCAACAAGACATACTCCCTCACTACTTCGATTAAAATCGCGTCAGACATCTCTGAAATACTGAAAATATATTTACAAAACACATATACCTTCGGAACGTTCGGAAGTTTTTGCTTCTTCTAGCATTCTTTGCCGTTGCCGTTCCGATCCGACTGATATGAACGTTCCAATCCGATCCAGTGCGCGGGGATGCATTTAAACACACGTAGACCAAAACCTTCCGACTGTTCTGTTTCGATCGTTCCGTTCCGATTCAGTGCGCGTCCTGCTTTACAAGATCCCCCACGTTGGGCGCCAAATAACTACGTGCTAAACTTGATGTTTCAAATTTGCGGAAACGAAATGTTGAAATATAGGGATGTTTCGAAATTATGCAAGGCTATCGTGAGTAGGGCGTAGAATAAGATTATCTTGGTATAAATGAAAGACATAATATAATGCTGGATCGTTTAATTCGGGCAATATGAATCTGGCTTTGCTTTCGGTGGTTGTAATTCGCGCTTTGAAATATTCAATAATCAACTCGAGCAGGCAACACTGGTTACTCTGACTCTGACAGATAAACAAAGTCTTCACTGTGGTATTATTTCTAATCGAATTGTTATCAGATGAAAGGGAGATGAGAGTAACTTTGTCACTGCCAAAAGTCAACACTGAGGACTCAGCAACTTCTGTACTCTTAACCCCCTTCTATATATAGAGATGAGTTCACACTTGCAACTAGGGTAAATATTGTATGTTGAACTTTCTACCATGCAGGTAAGTAACTATTTCAGCCTAGCAATCGTATGTTGATTATCAATTTTTCAGGTGGCTAAGGATCACAGTATATATTCAAGAGTGTTCAGCAAAGTGGAATTGCCGAATACTTCACATAAGCCGCAGAGCAAGCAATACTAAAATACGATAGCAATTTGGCGCCTGTCGAGTATATGGCTTTCAGTTTCGGGAAATTTTTAGCATATTCACAGTCATTACTCAACTAGTTAGCACAATATATTCTGATTTCCAGTCTAGTCCACAACATAAATATAATCCTGTACCTACCTGTATCATGAAGAAAACTTTTTTGGGTACGGAACCAGTGAAAAACGGTGTTCATCTACGCCCACATGCTGGCCTTGTCCGTCAACTTGCAAATTGAGATAGTGAATGACATAATGAGTATTGTTAGAGTATTATTAAATGCCTTGAGGTCCAACAATCATGCATGCTTACAAGATGAATATTTTTAGTACAACATGATTTACCACATAGAAGTACAACATCGTTATAGTTGTTGGGAAGACAGATCATGATTTATATAGTCTTCAGCCTGCTATTTAATGGGCGTTATATATTATTCAGGGGTCATTTGTTTGTAACATTCTTAACCAGAAAAAAATAGCGATTTATAACAACAGACAATGGTCTTGCGAACAAACCAAATCATGCCAACAATTATTCAAAGGTTCGTTTAACTCCCATTATCATTAGTCATTGGAGAAAATTAGGGCCGTGACATCGTAATTATACAGAGACTGATTCTGGGAGTATAAAAACCACCCTTATACCAGTTGTGAGTCTCTTTTATAGATATTTCCACGTTCGTTGCTCTTCTGAATTGTCGACAATCGTTTCACCTCTGGTAGTATCACCACGGATGACTTGACGGGTGCAGAATGCTCACCCCCTTTGGTGTGAGCTTGGAGACCTGTCGAACCTTCATTGCTCTTTTTTCAATAGAACAGTTGAACTTTGGAACTCCTTGCCGAGGAAGGTTTTTCCTGATCGATGATATTTATACTTATATAAGTACCCTGTTCGAATGGGAAAGATCCTTTCAGAACTCGTTCGCATTCGACTAAATCGCCCAGTTTACTCGGGAAGCCGCGTCGGGGGGCGCCAATCGCTTTCTAGATAAGCCTCATCGATCCAGGTGAAGATTACTCCGTGGAATCCTCCAAATTTGCCTATACATAATACTCAGCGGCGGCGTTAGGGGATTTATTTCGATTTCGTATCATTATCCCCCTCTCAATTATGATCGTTCCGATTAATCAATGTTTCGTCATTCCCACGTTCGAGTCTTTCTAGGTGCACGACCTCCATTTTTACTCTAGAGCTACGTTCGTCATAATCCTGCATCCCTCTCTTTTCAGTACTTGGTGATCTGAACACCAAGTCACAGGGCAAACGGAGATGATGTTGGCTGGAGTGAGCTTCATGGAATCGTGCACAGCTGCTTGGTAGGCTATCAAGAAAAATGGAGGATGTCGATCCCAGTCTTCCTATTGCTATTCTGTGGGTGGCAGTTGTTCTGGTCTTGCTCATTCTCACCAATTCACAATCATTCCTATATAAGTTCGATTCAAAGTTTCTTCCCTTATCGGAATGTATCTTCATTGGCTCTCCAAACCTTGCAAACATGTTGCCCACTAAAGCTCTTGCTACTATGAATGCTTCTTGATTAGGCAAGGCATAAGCTTCAACCCATTTACTGAAGTAGTATGTATATCTAGCCATCGTTCGTCATCGAAAATGGTCCAGTTAAATCGATGGCGATTCGTTCGAAAGAAGGACCTACGTTGTATTATTTCATCTTGTTCTGGGCCTTGGTTCGCTTCGCATTTCGAGCATCTTCGACCACATCTATCTACATCTTCACGGAAATTGACCCTAGACCTAGAAGACCATCTGATTTACCACCATGAATCTCTTCACTCATTCTAGATATAGGCACAATCAGTGGGGAAATCACTTTCTTGCCATAAGCTGATTCCCATGCTCTTTTCAGCGGGCCATTCTCAACAATAAAAAAATACCATTGTGCATACAATGTTTCAAACGTTAGTGATCGATCGGAAATTTCCTTCAAGATGGGTCTTCCCGCACCACTCTCCTTCCATTTCGGAAATTTTGCAACGTTTGAATCACCCTCCTGACCTTGTCTCATTTTGCTGTGGTCGTCTACCATAAATATCACTTGGTTGATTTCATCGCAACGTTAAATTCGCTAACAATTGTATTGAAAAAATCAAAGTTCCAGAAGCATTTTGATCCATGATCAAGACCAAGTCTGAGCCAGTCTCGTTTTGGTCTTGGAACATCAAGACCAAGTCTACATTTATTTTTCGAGACCAAGACCAAGATTGATCAGTCTTTGTTTTGATCTCGGGAAGCCATACACGCAGGTGAGTTGTCCTCTTCTGCTGGATCCTCATTCCACTATCAACGATTCGATTTTCTCGAGAATCTTCTCGAATGAACTAGTCGCTGCGTCAGATCGTTGTTCAGGTTCCTCTATTGATACAACTCGCACTTCTGAGCTATAGGTTTCGAAGGTCGCCTCTACTTCTGGGAAACGTACCAAGGCATCGCTAGGCCTCTTGAATTTTGCACCGTTAGCTGCTTCCTGGAATGTTCAAGTGCTTCTGGATAATCCAGCTGAATTAGGCGTCTCACACCTGCTCCAAATTCTTACAGACTCTCACCCGATATTTGTGTGCGAATTTTCATTCGAGCCCGATAGAACTGTCCCCGGTGTTGATCGCCATACCGCAACACTAATGCAGAAATCAGGCCCTCATATTCATTTTGCTGTTCGATGGGTATCGTCTGCAACATACCCAAGGCTGGACTCTCAAAGCTACTATGAGTGCCGTAGCTCTTTGCTCTAGTCACCGCTGCAGCCTCAAATTGTGGACGATACATAGACCAAGACTACTGTCCATCAAAAGTCCTGTCTCGACGATCTTGGTTCTTGAGAAAAACTATCGGCTTTTCTAGACCTCTCATATCATGTATCATCATCTCCTCTCGTACTGTATCCATTTATCAAAGTTATCTTCGATTTTCTGGATGTCTTCCTTCAATTCTTTCTTTGTACTTCGTTTTTCTGTAACACATGCTCGTTATTCGTTCTAATCTATTCTCGTGTTCTTCTCTATAATTCTTCTGTTCTAGAATTAGCTGGAGTGCTTCTTCCCGTTCTTTTTTTATGTTTACGCAACTTCTTTTCAACTTCTCGTCCTTTATGTTTATCTTCTCGGTCTATTCTTTGTTCTTCGAGAATTCTCTGGAGTCGTTCTTCTCGTTCTTTTTTTATGTTTTAGCCATTTCTTTTCAACTTATCGTCCTTTATTTTTATCTTCTCGGTCTATTCTTTGTTCTTCGAGAATTTTCTGGAGTCGTTCTTCTCGTTCTTCCCTCTCTCCTGTCGCTTTTCCTCTTATTGTTTTCACTCCTGTCGTCTTTCCAAATCCGCAAATTGATTTTGAATAAATTTCACTATGATCATTATATCATCGTATCGTATGATGTATTCATCGTATTCATAATAAATAATAGTTATTCATCAGCCAAATCCTACTTCCGACACCACTCTCACGATATATCCGGGGTTCCTTTATTAAAATAATACACCGAACAACACTGTTGTGTTGTATTTCCTGTTCAAATAGAGAAAACCCTTCCAGTACACGTTAGCATTCGACTGGAAGTTACTTACGTTCTTGAGTCCTACCCTGCAGCCTACAAATTGCAACTCCAACATCTACCGGGATTTATCTATCCTGATTTGCTTTCTGTCGAGAATTCTATGCTGACTTGATTTCTACTCTACTGTAAATTATCTACCATACCGTAAATTATATCTAGATCTACTGTTCGAATCATATTATGAGTATGCGTAAGAAATACCATTATTCATTTCAGTAACCTGCATTTGATACCCTCATTAAAAAGCTTCGAGAAAAGTGAATCTTCTATTGTGTGAAAGGTGGAAATTGTGAAAGGGTTATTCAATACAAAATTTGTCTCAAAATGAGAGAATGCCTCACGAACCACACCACTGCTGAGGCATAAACGTAACTTAGATCTCCTAGTTTATTCGGAGAGCCATGTGGGGAAGTGCCAAGAGCTTTTCAGATCGCGCCCATCGATCCAGGTAAGGATTATTTCGTGAATTATGCAAATTTGCCTTTTTATGATGCTTAGCGGCGGTGGCGTTAGAGGTTTTATTTCGATTTCATAACAAGTCTTCCATATTTCCATTCAATACTGTGACGATGATTACACATTTTTTCGTGGTGAAGTCAAAAATTGCAAAGGAGATTTCGAGACGCGTTTAATTTTGACTTGCTAGTTACGAGGTAAGACCTAGTCGGTTAGTGGCTTTTATATATTCCGAATACCCAATCTTACTTTTGAACGCTGCAAAGTTCAATTTTTGGACAGCTTCTCTGAAACTTAATGAACCATTGGTAGGGTACCAATGGTTCAGGAAGTCCTCCTACTATTTGTGAATATATATTGATTTGTACAGACATCCTTCCTTCGCTACTTATTCATCGTCGATCAGCTAGGAGCAAACTTCAAAATTCAGTGAATTACAAGCTAAATTCTAATCTTTGTTACCAACTCAAGGCCCCCCAAAAGCAGCATGATTGCTCTTGCGCTATTTCCAGAATATTCACCAAACGAAATCTGGTCGCACATAAAAATAGAACTCACCATGACTTGAAAAACGTGTGAACTCGAATCAATTCGAAAAGAAACATTAGGAAAGAAAAATATTTCAACCAGATAACGACCCTGAAGTAGGTTTTATTACTTCAACAAGTTTTCTCCAACTAGGAATGAAAAACTTACTCATTACAGCCTTTTGTTTTAACACATCGATATTGAAACGGTCGTTAACTGTTTAACCAGGTGTTAATGGTTTTGATTTTTTCGCCGATTCGATCTCGAACTATCACGGAAACGGCAACCTACTTCTCCGCACGATTTGATGGAACGAACAGTGGCGGAGAGAGAAATAAGCATGGCATGAGTAGGTGGCTGGCTGACTAATCCAAATAAATTATTAATTATTGTTTTTTCGTCAGAAAGTTGTTCTGATGATGATATATTATTTGATAATAATATCTGGAATATGGTTGTTGAAAACCTGCCGGAGGTATAAAATATCATCTTCGAATTATTAAGGATAATTATTGATTGGGGTGCTGTATTCTTCCCTGAATATGGTTGTATATATTGTTCAGTAGTTCGTTTCTGTCTCTTGCTCATCTCAAGACTGATTATGACTAGTTGTATCCCTTTGGCAGTACTTTATCTTGAAAGAAAATCATTGCCTCATCGGTCCGGATTCAACATTCTTGTGTATTCCTGACTACTTTTAATGGTAGAGTGGATCTATTTTCCAGGTTGCCGACGTTCTCGAGCTTTTTCAAGATAATCTGAATTACTTTAACTGGAACGGTGATGAAGAAGAAAGTTCAAAAAGTCCATCAATCTCATACAGTCACCTAAAACGACTCTTCCACATACACGCAAAAAATATGTTCTGCAGTTTTTCTATTCGTCATGCGGCCTGGGAGGATTCTGTCGACGAAGGCATTCGTTGCATCGTGTGGGGAGAGAGCTGTTGACGGGGAAAAAATCGTCCGCTATCTAAACAGATGGCTATTGGCGAAACAAATTTTCAACGCCACAACGATAAACTTTATTAAATGCAGCATAACGTGGCCATACAAATCATTCTGTATTTTGTATAAGTAAAAATAAAAGATGTTTTCTGGACCTTCGGTGTGGAAGTTGAAAATTTTCCTAGAGATCAATTATTACTCTAACACCAAACTGATATTTTTGCAATCGACGAGCGTTTCGCTAACAAGATTAACATCTTCAGGAGAAAAAATTGATACTGAGTAACAATTTCTTCTCCTGAAGTGCAAAAATATCAGTTAGCTGTCAAGGTGTTTGAATGAATAGTTTATAACTCAATTTTGTTCCACTTGAATGTGGATACAAGCGATCGAAACATCGTGAGGACACTCGACTTGAAACTTTGTTTTATTATTTTCATACTTAATGATTCATAATCCTTCATTTCAATTTTGTTTGATTTCATTATTTCATGTTCATTATTTTTATTTTTGTAACAGTATAAATTTTATGGTCGAATGAACTTTTTACTTTTTCTTGCCGTTTGACCAGAATCCATTTGAATTTGTTGTTTGGATTTGAATCCCATATTTGATTTAACTTTAGGACGAGTTATATGTCCTTATTATGGCTCTTCGATTTACTTCTTTACATTTAAGTTCAGAGTCTGAGAGTTACACATTTGACTGCTTTCCATTATTCATTCATTGTTTTGAAGCAATTGTTCTATTTTATCAGTTTTTTCAGTTTCTATTGAATAGAGTCAACTTTTTCTTATGAGACCATTGAGAAGGGGACTCTTTAAGATAGGTGAGGGTTCATTAATGGGTGTTTAATAATCTCTTAAGATATGGAGCAATCACTGCAGTGCGTTAAATGGCCTTTAATGGTCCATTAGCTTAATACTCTCAAAAGAAAAAGTCGGTGCAATCGGCTGTAAGTCGGGTGGAGCGAAACTGCCCCTCATTTCATTTACATATTTAAAGACTCCCCTTCTGATCCATCGGTAATGAAAAAAAATCATGGAATAGCTTTCAGGTTATTTCTAATTGATTATCAAACTTCAAATTACTTGAAAAGGGAAGGATGAGGATTGCGTGACGTCGTGAATTTCACTAACCGGCATAATTCGATACCATTATTTTTGTATTATACTAGCTTCTTGGTTAGTTTTTCAGGATCTATCATTTTGAAAAAAGGCAGATGAACATATTTGGTCGTTATATCTAGGTGGAAAATCAGTTTCCCCTTACATATAATCAATTAATTGTACAGCAAAAGACTGACGGCACAGTGCTATAAGTTAGTGAACTTTCATAGAGCAGCCATGTTCTAGACATCATTCATACAGGATCAATTGACCTCCTAAAAGTGTGTTGTAGGCTTGTTGTCAAACTATGAGAGGAGAAAACACCTGAAATGAAAATCCTTATTGAGCATGTTGCAGAAGAAGTGGAACAAAAAATGATGAGGTTCAATCCAGAATTAAAATATAGGATAACAGAAAATAAGAACAGAGGAAATGCATTTTCCATTTCTCAAAGTTTAGTAACATGCTATAGAACTCGACAACGTTGTCTTTGTCCGCACTCGTAACAAGTGTTCAACAGCAGGAAGTTTTTAAAAAAGTGTAATGTGGTTTGATCAACCAATAGTTGAAAAAGATATCACTATTAGAATCAAGAATCCCCTGGGAACGTGCACCATGTTCGGGAAAAAAAACAGGACAAACCAAGTAAAAACAAGTCTGAATCATATCGTCCCAAAAATGAGTTATTGGACAGTGGTACGACCCAGTCTTGTATTCATCGAAAGAAATAACATGTCATCCAAAAATATTTCCTTTTCGGAACATTCGAATAACGACAAAATAGAATCGTTACCAAGTGGAATAATCATAAACAACTTCGTATTTTACTAAGAATTTACAACACTCGGTAAGAGTTAATTATTTGCTGCCTACATTCAGAACGTTTATTTCGTCCGAGACTGATTTAATAGCGTTGCGAATAAATGAGGCATTCCATCAGTTTTCGAATATATACTCGGATATAACACGTCGCAGTAATTTGCTACAACACTTGATATCTTTGATTTTTCTCGCAGAGTATCTGTTGAGCATACCATAAGCGCCCATATAAACTGTTTCAACTTTCAGTCGAAAAATATTCCGTCCTGCTGAAACCCTATTTAGTGAATCACCTTGTTTTGATATTTGGGGTCCACACGAAATTTCCAATATTCAGAGAGCGCTGGGGATACACTGAGCGAGAGAGGATAGCTTGGTATACGTCTCCTACAATTCAACTTGATAAAACATCATAAAAAAATATGGAATAATTATTTATCAATATACAACTATATTATAAGACTTGCTTATCCCATTTACTGCTTCATCTTAACCATCCACTTTACCGAATTTGTCACTGAACATTGTGAAACTTGATGTAAAATTATAAAGATTTGTAGAAATTATCAGAAGCATGCATAAAACAAATATCGCGTTCCAACATTCATTTTGCGCATGCTTCTGACATGTTCCTATTGTTCGAATATCTTTGTTACAAATAAACTTTATTGTAATGAATAAACCTAAAATGGATAATTTCCGCAATGAATCACGAGTAGTTCGTTATTTTTGACTTTCATATAATTTCGAATCATAAATGGTAACGTAAAATAAAGTCCTGATATTAGAAAAGCAAAAAGCGCGGGAATGTTTGATGTGACGTCATTTGGTTAATTACACAGAGAATTTCTTAACGATACAATGAGTATGTCACGACGTTGCCGGTACATATGCAAGGTTATCAGTATTAGAATTCAGGGAGTCGATAACCTAGCCTGAATTTGAGATACTTGTATAGCACATCATGAAAAATATGGAATGATCATTAATATACAACTATACAGTGTGTCCAAGAAAAGGACCCTAAGCATAGGAATCTCAGTACCTGTTGGAGATGCAGCATAGGTTTAATTAGGAGAAAGTTGTGTTCTTTAAAGCTTATTTACATGCTGTTTAGAAACTTGAAGAATTTTCATGGCCTGCTGAGATATTTGGGAAAAACGAGAATTTGAAAATATCGATTTTATTTTTTTCTGACTTTATTTGGAAAGATATCAAAAAACGAATAACACTTTTTCATTGGCACTTTCAAGGTACTACACGATGGTATTTTTAGATTTTATATCCGACGTTTCGTTTTCAAGAAACCATCATCAACTTTATTTTTTTATATGGCCCGAAAAAAAAGTACACCCTGTATCTGATTCCATTTTTTATTACGAATTCAACGATGTATCACATGCCATTGTTTTCTTTTTAGTTTAAAGGAAAATTGCATTTCTTCTATTTTAAAAAAAATCTTTAAGTAGGCGTTGCAAACAAATGCTTTGACGTAAATACCTGTCACCGAGCCTGTCAAATATTATTTAATTACACGATAAAATAGTAATTGTCGTTGTTGTTAGCCTGTTTGTCGAGTTGTTGTTTTTAGAGTTATTGTTACTGTTGTCGTTATTATTGTTTATTGTTGAATAGATAATATTGTGTTATTATCGTCGAATATGCCGGGTGAGCATTATAGCCATGAAGAAAAGTTTGACATGCTAACGTGCTACATTTTGTGCCACAAAAATACTGTAAATACAGCAGCAATGTATCTTAATACATATCCAGAAAGAAAGCAGCCATGTAAGTCCATTTTCTTAGAGCTGGCTCGAAATTTAAAAGAATATGGTTCATTTAAAAAGCCTGTTTTATCTCGAAAAAAGGAATCTTCAGAAGAAGCCCAAAATAATGTTTTACAAGCAGTTGTTGAGAACCCTGAAATATCAACTAGGCAAATCGAAAATAATGTAGGAGTAGCCAAATCCACAGCTCAATTTATTTTGCGTAAAAATAGATATCACCCCTATAAATTTAGGATTTGCCAAGGACTTAAACCAGGGGATTTCGAACGGCGCCGAAATTTTTGCGAATGGTATACACGCGCGTGTGAAGAAGATTCAAATTTCCCTTCAAAAATAATATGGTCCGACGAAAGTATGGTCACTAATAATGGTATCTTCAACCGCCGCAATACGCATTACTGGGCTCAGCAAAATCCGCGTGTTAAGAAAATATCAAGACATCAAGAACGTTTTGGGTTTAATATGTGGTGTGCAATTTTAGGAACTAAAATACTAGGTCCGTTTTTTTACTATAATTCTTTGACCGCCGAACGATACCATCATTTATTGCAAAACTATTTAGAAGACTGTTTAGATAATTTACCTCTGGCACAGGTCAATAACTGTTGGTTTCAACAAGACGGTGCTCCTGCACATAATTCTAGACAAGTTCGAGAGTATCTTTCGCAGCGATTTCCTGGAAGGTGGATTGGAACCTCTAGTGAAGTGTCTTGGCCAGCGCGATCCCCTGACTTAACTCCTCTGGACTTCTTCATATGGGGTTTTGTTAAAAACCGGGTTTACCAACATTCTTTTGAAACTGAACAGCAGTTACGAGAATGTGTAACTGCCGCATTTAACAGTATTACACCAGAGATGTTACGTGATGTTTTAAGTTCTACAGTTAGAAGATCATACTTATGTTTGGAAAATAACGGAAACCTGTTTGAACACCTCCTTTGAATTAAATAAAAAATGCGTTAATTTCTTTGTTGTTTTCATTACTTTAAAAAAATCATTAACCTACTTAAAAATACATTTTAAAAATAGAAAAAATGCAATTTTCCCTTAAACTAAAAAGAAAACAATGGCATGTGATACATCGTTGAATTTGTAATAAAAAATGGAATCAGATACAGGGTGTACTTTTTTTTCGGGCTATTTAAAAAAATAAAGTTGATGATGGTTTTTTGAAAACGAAACGTCGGATATAAAATCTAAAAATACCATCGTGTAGTACCTTGAAAGTGCCAATGAAAAGGGGTAATTCGTTTTTTGATATCTTTTCAAATAAAGTCAGAAAAAAATAAAATCGATATTTTCAAATTCTCGTTTTTCCCAAATATCTCAGTAGGCCATGAAAATTCTTCAAGTTTCTAAACGGCATGTAAATAATCTTTGAAGAACACAACTTTTTCCTAATTCAACCCAAGCTGTATCTCCAACAGGAACTGAGATTCCCATGCTTAGGATCCTTATCTTGGACACACTGTATATGAGAACAAGCTGTTGGCCGCGACTTCGTCCGAACCGTTTTCTATGTAAAACTAATTTAAAATAATATAGATTTGTTCCAACAACACAATCGACTGATCAGAAATTGTCAGAAGCATGCATAAAATGAATATGGCGTTCCATTATTCATTTTAGGCTTAGAAGCATGCCCAAAATGAATATTGAAACGTGATATTCATTTTATGCGTGCTTCTGAGAGTTGCTATTCGTTGGAATGTTTGTTAAAAATAAATCTTCCACCTGAAATAGTAACTGCCGCAATAAATCACATTCTCAGTCAGTAATTCGGTATTTTTGGGTTTTAGATAATTTAGAATAATAGATGGAAACGTAAAAGGGAGCCTATAAGAATAGTTGAAAAACGAAAAGCGCGGGAATGTCAGAAGTGACGTCATTGCCGGCACATATTCAAAGTTCTGAGTGTTGTAATTCAGTGTATCAATAACAGCCTGAATTTGAAATACTTGTATTTACAATAATATGTTTTTACCAGGTAGGAGAAGCCTAACATTTTTGGACGACTATGAAGATTGCTAAGTCGTAGCGCGAGTCGAGACTTAGCAACACAGAGTCCAGGAACGTGGCCTTTCCTACCAGGTAAACATACTATTTTTCTGCAAATCGTTTGAAATTGGAAAGGTAACAATTGATTTTTCAAATCATTCACAAATAAATGCTCCTTCGAAATTAGTAATGAAATTACTATGGAAACTGTTTTCAATCATTTTGTAAGGAAGGGTCATTTCCTTTGAGTAAGGAAAGCTTGACTTTTCCAAGAAATTTTTTCTGGAATTTCAAAATTTCCTAGCGATTTGCAAAAAAAATATTTCAAGAGCAGTACCAGACTCGAGAAATTTCATTACTGGAGATTCAAGCATTTTCGTATTTTTTTTTTATTTTCTGTTCGATTTTACTGATTTTTTTTTTCATTACATATTCATTTCAATTTAGTTGTTTCAAATTTCTATACTCATAATTACTCTTCAATTAATGTCTGCTAATTCATTTTCAGTTTGTGAATTGATATATTTCGATTACTCTAATATCTTCATTTCATTTCTGTTATCAGTATTTTCATTATTAAGCTTAGATTTTTTTCAAGTTTTTCAATTTGATGGTAGGTCCTGCTGAACACATCTATTCTATGCATATTTTTAACCTTCATATGATCATGTGATAATCCCTGCTTGAATGATACGCCTGATACTCAATGAAGTACCGAGTGAGACTGTATCACAACAAAATCATCGTCAAGAATCAAAAACGACCGACCGTTCGCTACTCCGTACTGAGTAGTCGGACCGTCGCGTCGCACACCGACAAAGTGTGCGTCAGTTCGTAACCCGACAACCCTATCAGGAAATGGTCCAATCAGGAAGTTCCGAACAGAAATATATACAAATATATAACAAAAAATATAATTATGATAGATTTCCAACCAAAAATTATTGTTGCAACGTTCATTTTCATAAATCTATTTGTACGTAGTAACGTATTACGTCTTGATGACGAAAAATGGGAATCGAGATGTTGACTTTTTTTTTCAAATTTTACTTGGTTGGATTGAAAGAGTTTGACTTCAATCGTATATTTGCTTCACAATGATTTCCACAAATGAGCAATGCTAAACGACTTCTTCAAGAAGGAGGATTGACTGAATTGAGAGGTCGACGGAATGACGATCCAAGAAAAGAAGAAAATGAGATTGGAAAAAGCCAACAACACACTGGTTATATTTCAACTTCCTCTTTTTCATTATTTCAAGTTGAAAATGCTTTAGAGAAGGGTATATTTCTGAATGATTCTGAATTAAAACCATAAGTAACTCTTTTCAATAATAATTTTTTTTCTCATTGTCGAAACTATGATGTTATGAAATTACCTAGCATGACAACACCATTATCGTATGATGTGTTAAAAATAGATTGATACTCGGAACAGTAAATTCACTGTGAATACTATTCAGGAACGTGGAATGCACACTGGGAAATCGACGGAAACGAATATATTTCAATAATTGGCATGAAGATTTTTCCAAAAATTGAAATTTGATTGCGTCTACTGCTAGATATGTTTCTCGAAGGTTCACGGTTTGCGTTAGCTGCAACCGGAAATTAATTTTCCTTGTGGATTGTCTTCTTCATATCAAACTATCAGTATCAGATTCTGTCATATTTATTTGCTGGCAAATAAGTTCTCTCCTGAAGTGACATCGTAAGCCCAGAATCATTTATTTCCATTTTGCAATTTTTGTTTTATCAGATGAGAGTCATATACTGAAGGACAGCTGCTTGAAAAATCAAGTATAAGGTAAATGGAAGATTCATGTCTAGGAAGAATACATTACATTAGTACTACTTCCATTGATGTCAATCCCAATCGAACTTTAATTTTTCAAAGAATATTCAGTTTCAGATTATCAACTTTTGTTATTTATATTTCGAAAATGAACATCATACCCTCGACTGATTTTTTAAATTTATCAATGAAACTTCATGGAAAGGAGTTTTTAGGCACACTAAGTCGGAATATGAAAACGATTATAACTGATAATCTCGCTAGAGATGAATTGTGCGGGATTTTTTTAGAGTTGTGAAAATATTTCGAAAAAGTTCGCAGAGAAATAATTTACGGCGTTAATTCAAGCTCGTGGGAGATTCGGTAAAAAATTCCATGTCAGAACTATCTGAAACTGAAATAAATGACGCTATCGCGTATAATCAGCATAAAATTCATAAATAGTTCAATTGATATAATCGAAATTGTTTCGTCGAAGAATGGAATTATAAAAAAAATAAAGACACAAAGGCCGATTTGAACTCGGGCAAACACATTGGTGCAATACTCTTCATCCATTACTATTTCCTGGTACAATATCTGAGCTCAAATTCAGCATATAGCAACGACCAAAGTTAATTGGTATTCTATTTCAGAATTTGAAGCATTCAGTGTCTCTAAACGAATGTTTAATACAGTTTGATTTATAAAGCTTTTGCTGAAATCACTCTTTTTCGGAGATATTTCGTTATAAAATTCCAACAACAAAGTTGACAGACGTTTCAAGTCAAGAAAATTTCCATTTATAATTTTGCAGCTAGGTAGTGGAATTTGTGCAGGAATCTGATCTCTATCAAAGCAATAGGTCGAAATGCAGATATTTCTTTGGCTCAAGTTCACAGACATGACATTTTCAATTGTAATTCCACACGTAGGCACTCGAATTATCTCCGAAATCGTTTTCGAGATCAAGAATAATTCAAATATGCGATGTTTTCGGTAAGAAAATTTCAAACTCAATATTATTACAATAGTGATTCCTCTTCCTCCTACTGTGAATATAATCCCAAGTTCCTATTCATTTCAGGTTTACCCGATTCAAACAATAACAAATTACTGAATGAAAACGGCCATTACTTGATGAAAATCCATATTGAACCAAAAATATACATTTGTCTATGAGATTTTCACATATTAGGGTTTACTGAACCCTATATATCATTGGAATAATAGATTATCTGCAAACATTTTAGTAAAATAACTCCCACGGGAATATATCAACGCCCTAAAGGCCAGTAATGCTATGAAACAAATGTCAAATGATAGTTATTTTTATAACAAGGGAGCAAAGTGCTACTTTTCCTTCCGAGGATAAGGTTTACGCGTACCGAATCAAATTCAATAAAGAACTAAGACTAATAAGTAGGTACAATATAGCATGCTCCTGAAATTCTCAAAATGAGGAGAACCTACAAAACAAAGAATTGAACAACACTTTGCGGTACGAAGACTCATAGGAGATTTTTGCGGAACATAGCGTATTACTGTAGCTCTATTATAATATTTGACGTTAAACTTTTATTTTTTCAATATCTTCACTCCTTGATAATATGTTATCTGCTTTACTGATTTCTTTCATTTTACAAAATAGAGGGTGTTCTATAAATGAACGGTAAAATGTATACTTAAATGATAATAGAATATAGTTTAGGTCGTCAATGATTTCTATACTGTGGGCAGGGAATGTATACTTTGGATAAAGGGAGGCGGAACATTATTTTATCTGCTTACTCCAAAAACATGTTCAGTATAATTCGCTTCTGGTAAAACATTTCCAATAAATACCTGAGTTGCGATGGTAACGCGAGACAAAATACGCATTTCGTTGTTCAAAAACTGTTACTGGGAAATTTTCATTCGAAATGACCACTAAAATAATACGAAAGTGATGAAATTTTTTATGACAAAAAAAATATGATTTGACTCCATTGAGCGCCAGCCAAAGCTGCAATAACCTGGTCTGAACTGGCAGGATTCCGATTTCGTACCCTACTGTGGTAATGGATTCCTCCTAGGTATGAATCTTCCATAAACCACTTGATTTTCCATGCATGTATCCCTTGCTCTGTCATGATTCTTCATCAGATATTTGTCACTTTTGGTTGGTGAAGTGAAGTATAATACGAATACAATTATTGATATAACTTGCGTGCTTTAGGTATTTCAAGCTCAACGACATATTACGGCTGAAATGAAAAATTAAAAGTGATACATTGAACAAAAAGATATTCATTCTCGTTTCATAGACCAAACTTCTACCTTTGAGTCTTCTTTTACTTTTACTTTAAGGAAGTTATCCCAATGCTAATCAATGGAGGCGTTCATACACAAAAGGTTGAAGGAAAAGTGTCGTGTATGAACGCTTCCATTGATTAGCAGTGAGAACTTCCTCAGAGTAAAAGTAATAGATGGATTCTAGAGTAAAAGTTTGGTCTATGAACCAAACATAACAGTAAAGTCTATACGAAGTCTCTCAAGACAGCATAAAAACTGAAACTCCATTCACAATCAGCGTTGGCATAGGGTTCTGTGCTGTCCAACTGAGTTCGCAGACTCTGCTAGACATCAACAATGAGAATTTTTGGCCAATATATATTTTTAACAAGTATCTAATATAATTATTATTTTTTATTTATTTTGGTACACTATTCAACAGCCTAGGCCAATACAAAAATGGGACAACAATATCATAAGATAAGAATAAGTACTAGAGATGGAACTGACACAGTATGGTTAAAATTGAAAGGAGTGAAGGCGTGCATGTACTGGAAAACACTGGAAGAGAAAAAAAATGCTCATCATGAAACTATTTTTGAAGCAATAATTCACCATTAGTACCATATTTAGAGTTGAGACAGTATACATTTTAGTCGTTGGATCGAATCACACCAAAACCGATCTTTGTTGTGTTTTTTTACAACGATTGAAATATTATAACTTTTCGGGTACCATTAACTTTTAAAACTTCCGGAGGAAGTCGTCGTCAAGAAATATTGAAATTAATAAAGTTTCTTTCCTTTGAGCTTTTCATAAATATCGCAAAAATACTCTATATCTAAAATTGAATATCAATATGATACGTGGAAGAAGTTTTGAAGTATTTACCTGATTGAAAAAAAAAATTCTGTATAATTCGAATGGATATTGGCCAAATCGCCCTCGGGCGTTTGAGCACTCGCCTACGGCATCGCGTTTAACTTTCGATCTCGATATAGCCACCATATCTACTCTCGTTGTACAAACTAGTACTTTATCAACTTACGAATTTATAAGCCACCATATCCGAATTCAAAACGAGGCCCTCATTCTTCACTCCAAAGTTCGAAAAAGGGGCAACATCCGCCTGCTTTTCCTAGAACTCATTCCACATCTTAAATAGTTTTTTACAATAATCGTTTTCCATCATAAAACTCGAAACTTCATTCCAGATCGTATCGAGAGATGACGATTTGCGTAGTAGTATTAGTAAATTTATTATGGTATTTCCATACCAAACGCTAACGACTTCGAATGAAGTATTCCAGCAAATAACCATGTGCGCCAAGTCACTCGGCAAGACGATTCGAATGTTTTATAGTTCTCAGAAGAATGTGGAAACAAACGTTCCCTTAAAATCAACAAATTTTTTATACATCATGCCATGTAGGGGTTACATACAGATTCATTTCTTGCAGTATTTCTGTTTCGGGGGGTGCATACGGGATCTCGCCGCCAATAATATAATCGAAATTCATTGAGCGAAGAGCATTAAGAAAATAAAATATTGGAATTGTGGCCACGTTTTTTTTTTAATCGAACGTTAGAGCTCAAGTTTTTCCCAGCTGATTAGCGAATGCAAACTTGTTATAAATTTATTCAAAACTGGTTCTGAATAGTGAGTGAGTCGTTTCGACATTCACAATTTGGAAAGAGTCTTTTCATGTTGGTATTACAATCTCTGATTTTGACGTATAAAGTGATACCTTTTCAAAATTGCTGTAGATGTCAGAACGCCTTACAGTTTATAACCAGTTATAAAATGATTATGATAATGTTCATTTGATATATATTTTTCATAGCATTGAGTAATTCGAGGCTCGATTTATTTTTTCATTCTCCAAATCGGAAATTTCTCAGTGTTGGTGAATATTCTTATTGTAGGATCGATTCAATCAATTTCTGACGTTTTCAACATATAAATCCCTTGAGGCGACTTGAGCATACCAAATTTATGGAACTCGACAAACTGTAAGGCTATATGATGAACAAACTGTAGAACTGAAAAAAAATTGGATTGATACTTCAACAATATAAACATTCTTTGTATTGAAATTAGACAAAATATTGTATGTATGGCAGGCAATTTCATTTGGTGTAACTCACACTACTTTGCGGTATCTCGCTGTCCCCTTGAAAAAAGGGGTCATTACAGAAATCTTTTTATAACTGGTAACATTAATATTTTGCAACTCCCTTCCTTGTTGAAAATGTATAATAGCAAGCGATATGAGGTTCAAAACGTTAAGAAAACACTACATCAAGAGTTTGAATATAATACACTCACCAGTTTCGAAGCACAAACAGAAAGTCACAGTACATACCTGAAAGAAAAAAAAAATGAACCTATTAATAAATCATTACTTGGGCATGAGACATGGTTGATTTATATCCTATACATGAGAAAATCTGCATCATACGTTATCCAACCATTTCTCCTCTCAGTCTTCCTTTGTAAGTCCTATCATTATAATCAATAACAGAGACATGTGACACTCTACATGAAGATAAGTTACTAATTTTAAACTCTAACATGGAGCATATGAAATGAAAGTTATCTATGTACACGAAGACAGCTCGGTACTAGCTATACAATTTTTAATTATGGTATAGGTATGATAGTTTATGAAATGTATCAAGAGAATGGGCCCAATGACGATAAAAATACGTTCATTCCAAAGGTTCTAATTTGATCATTCATGCATGAAATACTTAGATTGCTAAGTACTTTCGGAACACACTGAACTTTCCAAAATTACATTATTCGCGAAAAAGTCTGTTACGTTCGATTCGCTTTTTTGGAATACTATTTCTCATTCATTCAGATCAGAACCCAAAAAAAACTATGAAGAAAGAATCCATCCACCACAAAATAATGACTTCAACAAAATCCGAGACAAAATCATTCACTATTATAACTGATGATCTACTTTCCAACATGAAGAAATGTTGAACTTCAACGTTCAACATATTCATCAGTGATAATTTCAATGACATCTTAATCAAGTAAGTGCAATTGAAGTGGTCTAATTCACGTTGATAATTTTACAACAATCTTCGGATATGAAATTTATTAGTAATAGTTACAAGATGATGCATGATTATACAAAAAGTTACACTTCGGTAGTGTTTGATCTCACACAACCTCTGAAAATTGAAGATTAATATCTCCTATGCTTCGCACAATTTTCTCTGAAGAATACAAGGGTTTTCCTTTCGTGTGAATCAGTGGAATAACGTATATAATATGGGTATTATAATACTGACGTAAAATAGGTCGAATGTTCAAAAAGGAAACTCAATTCACGGATTCAGTTCGGTTTCAGGCTATATTACTGGATTTCAACATGAAATTGCAAAATTTCTTGTGAGTTTTGTACACAGAGTGAAACACCTCTCTATATAATACCAGAAGTATGCACTTTTAGAGGCACCTTTGTTGTGATTTTCATCTGAATAATTCTCTGAGACGATCAATATTTCTATGGAAAATGCTGATTAACACATTTTTTTCATGCCTAGATTCACACGAAAAGAATATATCTGTGATGTGTTCATGAATATTGAGAAATGAAACTTCCTATGTTTTTCTACCACTAAAATATAAGTGAAAAATTTTTGTAAAGTAGAATTATTACCCTGATACCAAATTGATATTATTTGCACTCGAAGAGCGTTTCGCTAACAAGACTAGCATCTTCAGAAGAAGAAAATTGATACTAAATCTGAAGACCAGGGTTGGCTCATCTCTGGTTTATCGGGCTTGAGGGCCGTGCAGTGGAATTTTTACTTGCGGAGCTTTCGCCTACATCTGCGGCAGCCATCTTCAGCGGCGTGGTCTTAGTTGAACTCCTCTATGTGAGTTTACTACGACTGATTGCAAATCTGGAATTGACTCGTTATTATCTTTAGGTCGTCTTAGCTGTTCTTACAACTGGATACCAAATTTTGTTCAAATTTAGTCCCTCTTCCTTTCTGTTGAAGTTATCCTTGTGCTTATGTATCTCAATCGCTTCCCGGTATAAGCGAGTGGAGTAATGAGTCGTCGTTGACAGAATTGAAGTTTTGTCGAATTGTATATTATGGTTGTTCAGAAGGGCGTGCTCAGCTACAGCTGATTTGTCCGTTTGTCCCAACCGACAATTTCTACTGTGCTCACTGATTCGAGTCTTAAAACTGCGTTTGGTGGTCCCTATATATACTTTTCGACATGAGCATGGAATTCTGTATACCCCAGCATTGAATAACGGATCTCTTGGATCTTTAGCTGACCTCAGTTGTTCCTCTATTTTCTTTGTTGGTTTGTATATTGTTTTTATATTGTGCTTTTTCAATATATTTTTCCAATGCGATCCGTGGTACCTCTTAGATATGGCAAAAAAGCGGTTCCTGAGAGTGGAGTCACAGTCCTCGTTTGTGGGTGTGGATTTGTAGTTGGCTTGGGTCGTATTGCTGTCTATCTCTCTGTTTTGGTAACCACAAGCTCGCAAAGTGTGTCTAAGGTGGTTGAGCTCTTCATCCAGTGATGCAGGTTCGCAAATTCGCTTCGCTCTATCTACTAGAGTTTTAATGTTTCCTTGTTTCTGTCGCGGATGGTGGTTTGAATCCTCATGCAGATAGCGAATTTGCGAACCTGCATCACTGGATGAAGAGCTCAACCACCTTAGACACACTTTGCGAGCTTGTGGTTACCAAAACAGAGAGATAGACAGAGCAATACGACCCAAGCCAACTACAAATCCACACCCACAAACGAGGACTGTGACTCCACTCTCAGGAACCGCTTTTTTGCCCTATCTAAGAGGTACCACGGATCGCATTGAAATATATTGAAAAAGCACAATATAAAAACAATATACAAACCAACAAAGAGAGTAGAGGATCAACTGAGGTCAGCTAAAGATCCAAGAGATCCGTTATCCAATGCTGGGGTATACAGAATTCCATGCTCATGTGGAAAAGTATATATAGGGATCACCAAACGCAGTTTTGAGCTCGAATCAGTGAGCACAGTAGAAATTGTCGGTTGAGACAAACGGACAAATCAGCTGTAGCTGAGCATGCCCTTCTGAACAACCATAATATACAATTCGACAAAACTTCAATTCTGTCAACGACGACGCATTACTCCACTCGCTTATACCGGAAAGCGATTTAGACACATAAGCACAAGGATAACTTCAACAGAAAGGAAGAGGGACTAAATTCGAACAAGATTTGGTATCCAGTTCTGAGAACAGCTAAGACGAAGCCAGATAGAACCAGGGAATCGGACGACCAACAGAACGCTGGCGGACCGAAAGATAATAACGAGTAAATTCCAGATTTGCAATCAGTCGTAGTAAACTCACATAGAGGAGTTCAACTAAGACCACACCGCTGAAGATGGCTGCCGCAGATGTAGCCGAAAGCTCCGGAAGTAAAAATTCCACACTACAAGGCCCTCATGCCCGAAAAACCAGAGATGTATTAATACCGGCCGTGAAAGCCTACATTCTCACACCAGGGTTAGCTGTTAATTTTTCAATTTGTAGGTAGTGCAGCCACCACTGCATAGTTTATTAGTAGTTTATTATTGAAAAATGAATGATAATAATCAGTAGAAACAGACGAAGTGTATAACGGACCAAAAAACGATTCAGTATCAATCTTCTTTTCCTGAAGATTCCAACTTTGTTAGCGAAACGCGCGTCGAGTGCAAATAATATCAATTTGGTTTTAGAGAAATTGATAAAAATACAAAAGTAATCTTATTTGAATTTGACATTTCCGGAAATATCTTCGATACTGCGTTGTTGTCACTTCCAGCTTAACTTGACAAAGATATATTTTTTTTAAATCATCCTGTGTATTGATGCATACCTATTTGAATTTTAGCTTAAATATTTGATTCATATTCTTTCTATACCTATTTTCAGTAGTCCAACATCTTCCTTGATAACGACTTTCTATAATTGTCTAATGTCCTGATGAATCTTTCTTCCTGTTCTTCAATTAAATCACCTAGGTTTTCTGGAAATCGATCTGAGTGCTTGTAGAGGTGGTGAATTTTTATGCTCATGTTACAACAAAGAGTTTAAAGTTGAAAAGCAAATTTTTCACTAATTGTATGTGATTCTCTGCTTTATGATTTCCAAGAAATGTTTGTACTACTCTTACAAATGAACACCCAAGTGATGGAATCAATCTCGTTCATTGATGTTGTAAATTGTAGATCTTTAATGAGCTGCCTTATCTGTGATCCATCGAATATTCCGGCTTTCAGTTTTTGTGTGCTAATTCCAGGAAACTTACGCGACAAGTAATTGAAACGAACTCCATCTCGATCTGAAGCCTTTACAAATTGCTTCATAAGTTCCAACTTGATATGCAGGGGTGACAATGTGATTTTTTGTCTTGCAACCAAAGGTTCGTTAATTACGTTATGTTGTGCTTGACTCATGACATTTCTCAAGGTCAACTTCTGCTAACCCAGTGCTGATTTTGTGCCTTGCCATCCCAAAGACATAAAAAACAAGGATATTTTGTATATCCAAGGATGAAGTTTAGCATATTTAAATCGATACATATTACTCACTTCATACTCATTTTTTTAATGAAAGGTCGGTTTTTACAATGATGGGCGGCAAGTACCTATAATGGGGTATAACAATGTCAATTATAGGTAAGAGCAAAGATATCATTATTTCATTCTTTTTACCTGTTATCAGAACTAAAACTGATTGGCCTGTATCTGAAGAACTACAGCTCCTACGAGAAAATGACAGACATTTCTGAAATCAGCACATCGAAAACATTCAGAATCAGTTTATAATTCACCAGCACTAAAAAATAAAATTATTTTGTTGGGTTGTGATAAGTCTTATCTTGCCCGCACAAGCTATGCGTTCGCTTATGCTGATACGAAAGTTGATTCGGATAGGCAGCAATGTTACGTAAAGTTACAATGAGGTTATGATTCGACGAAGTCATCATTCCAATTGAGTGCATACTCCGAGTTGAGCAAAACCCTCCCCTTAACAACGGCAAATTATGACGGTCATAAGTGAAAAAAGGAAGTTCTCATAGGAAATAAATCACATCAAGATCAAGAAGTGATCTCGCGAATTCATGGATACTTCTAACACGTAGTAACACGTAGTAGTAGGAAACAAATGGAAGATACCAAAGAACATTTTGTTCCAGTAATTTCGATATAATTTATAAATCAATATATCTGGCATATAGTGGTGAATTTGCTATTGGTAATCGTTTCTGAGGATATTCTGAGTTCCCCGAGCAGATTCATAAGTCGCTTACATGGCATCCATCGACAGGCATCTCGAACAGTGGAAAATGCAAGCGTGTCTTGCCGTCACCTCGGAGGTGAAATCTTTTCTCACTTTCATTTTTAATTTATTACTTGCATCCCATTCAGCATGCATCGACCTCCGACGAATCGCTCGAAACATTCCCAATGAATTACTCATACAATTTTATTAATGGCCCTTCTTCATATATAAATTTATCGTATACATTTCCGCACCTTCATAATTTGTTCGGAGAACAAGACACCTGTTTTACTGACATCAATTAATTTCTAATAACTTTTAACTGGAAGGTTATAAATTTTGACGTTTATGGTTATGAACACGAACTTTATAAGACTCAGTACATTGGGGGGTACAAGTTAGAAGTTGTATTTCAAAATTATTAGAGATAGAAACAAAACTCGTTCAATTGATTAATAATTATCAATCCGCCTACTGAAACGAGGGTACATATACGAGATCCACAGACAAAAACGCATATTCCAAAAAGATATTGGTATCTGCAATTCGAAAAAAGCAATACGACCTCACTTGATTGGTCTACTACCATGCTGCATGCGGTCGAGCAATAACAATTACTGTGTCCCATACGCAGAAGAACTTTTCGTGCAACCTGACGTAAAACTAGCATTTAGCAGACGCAACAGAGGCCGCAATATAATATTTGCAGCTGTTAGTTACCCAGGGTGACGGCCGACAAAATATTTTACGGCCGTTGTCCAGAGTCACTGAATGTTTGAATTGCTGAATATTTCTTTTCCATAGAAACACTGTGATATTGACGCCATCAGTTTACTTTTCTATACTCGCGTTGGAACGCTGTATTTTCAAAACGACATAATGCTCAATAGAATAATATAATTTTCACGATTACACGAAAAATCTTGTGTAACTATGGCCGCAAAATGTTTTCGCGACCTCGAGATTATCTTGCCTCGGCCGGAGCGGACTGATCAATTACCTTTCTAGATGAGATCAGGTCAATCGAGATTCATTTATATGACCAAGTTTATGCAAGGAATAATGTCATGGAACCAAGTAATAGTTCCATATACCAAGAAACACATTGTTGATGAGTTCCAGAGCTTACCCTTGCAAAAAATGGATTACTGAACTCAGAATGAGAACCAAAGAGCCTGTGATATCAATATCAACGACTGTGGAAATGTCTTCAAAAGAGAGATTATTCTTCAGTTCATCCTCATGTATGATTTGGCGCTGAACTACAAGAATGAGAAGAATTATTAATCAAGGACACGTCGGATCTGTAACTCTATTTCAGGAGTTGCTGAGAAGTGGAACATTTTTATGGTCAGAAAGTGAAGAGATAAAACAAAATTTTATCGCATAGTGATAGATCCAATCTCTGGAAAACTCGTCACTGCTTGAATTTTACTGCCAGGATACATTCTTATTTAGTAGAAACCCTCATGGTTTGAATTTTCAATAGGCAACAGTCGTTGAAAAGCCATGAAGTTGAAGAGCATATAATTTGATTTTCATGAATACAGCGACTATATGCCGTCACTTTTCAATTTTTCTCGCAATATTAAGACTATTAAAAAGTCACCTCAACTTCCAATTTCAATAGAGCAACTTTATGCCGTTACTTTCCCATTTTTTCCACGAAATTCTTGCACTATTGAAACATCACTTTTCGTTTTTTGTGAATATATCATTGGATACCAATGTTGTAAATACAGCAACTACATGCCATAACTTTTCTATTTTCTCTCAATTATTCTACTATTGAGAAATCACCTAAACTTTCAGTACGAAAAACTATTTGAAACTATCATTGGAAACCAATGTTGAGAATACAGGAATTATATGTCGTCAATTATTGTTGAAATCGTTTTTTTTTCAATAGTTCCCCTGAGTACTTCTTTTTATCTCCAATTGTCGATACAGCGACTTGCTATAGTAATTCGTAGATAATAGAAACTTCGAAACATATTTTATGGTTAAGCCTTGTTTCGTTCTAGATGATTTCGATACACTTTGTAGTTTTCAAGTTGTTAGTTATTACTTGCATTAATCCGAATTCATCAATTTTTTTGAATTATCGATATTACAAAAAATATGTTGATGGATTCTTTATAGCATATGACGGGATCTACAAATAAGTCCCTCTTATAAATTCCGATTCACTCAGAGATTTCGAAGTCATATCGTTTTATTTCTTGAAAAAATCATATCCCAAATATTCAATTAACAATCTTTGTCAGTCTTATCCGTACTATTGATAATGGACAAAAATTGTTGCGAGGTTTTTTATAGAATTCTAGAAGATGAAAATAATTTTTCCGCCTCCCTCTATCCAATGTATACATTTCTTGGCCTCATTGTAGAGAGTAAAGTCGTACTTTTTTCTCTGGTAGTCCAGTCGGTAGGTCGCAGAAAAGAAGTGTCAATGAAATTTTAGTAAGTATGTTTTTTACACATGCTTAATGATGTCGAATCTAAGTTTTCGACCTCGAGGAGGTTGTAGAAAATCATTGGTGGCCAAAAAACCGCGAAATTTTTGGACTTGTTTTAGTTTTCCACCTATAACTCGAAAACGATAAATCTTAAGTGAAAAGAAGTCATTCTAAATTAAATTGAAGAAAACGAAATTGCCCGTCGACCAGAAAAAATTAATGCGAAAACGGAAATAATCCGAAAACGGTCAGATAGGAAAGTTTTACGGACGATCAAAAAATGTTTTTTAGTGCTCTAGCGCTACACTATCAATCCCAATCGCCTACTTCCTGAAAGTTGCCCCAAAAATTTAAAATTGCCACATTTTTTCTAAATTTCCAAAACTGTTTTTCCAAAATAAGTGTTCTTCGAAAATGGTTCTATGCTCTTTCCTGGGGCTTACTGATCTCTTTGACCCATAATCGCCTCTGATACCATATCGTGTCCGTTATATCATAATTATATTTAGAGGGTTAATTAAGAACCAGAACAACGTAACAGAAAAAAAATTGCCAAAATGACTTTTCAGCGCTTCCAATTACATCAGAACTTTTGTGCCAGTAACAGTATGCTGCTACCATCTGCTGATTCTTGTTTGACGTAAAACTATTCTGTTGAATTTCTTGAGTGCCAAAACAACGTATCATTTTTTAGGTTGATTTGATTTTTAAGAAATATAAGAAACTAAGAGCTCATTTGAAGTAACATATTGTTACATTCGATTAGATATTATTGATAAGTATGATTTGGGACCATATTGACGTAAGTTCATTTTTTGTTATACAAGGTACCTACCAAATGAATAGTTAGTGAATTGTTATGAAATTATTAGCCACAATCGTTGTTACTCTGATTATAATAATTATTCTGGAAATCCTAACTTAAGACCTTAGAAGCCGTAACCTGTTTAGCTGATGTCTCGGATTCATCGATGGGCAGGCTCTATACTGGAAAGGTCATTAGACATATTGAGTATGAAGCTCAGTTCCCAGCACCCACTTTCAGAGTTTAGTTCCAGTACAGTTGTGAAAACCCGTTTTGTGAATCGACCAGTCAAGAGTACACATTTCTGCTTGCTGCGTTTGTTATTATTATCACCGAACTCCAAACTAAAGTTCGATACCACAGTAGTTCTAAACTCGAAGATATCAATATTAAAAGAGGTCACGATTTCCGAAGAAAAAAATTGAAATTAATTCATATTTCGAAAACGGTATGAGTTAGGTATAGGGAAATATCAACGAAAGTTGTCGAGTTAATGTTTTAGATTCCAAAAATAATATCATATACAGGGTGTTCCGTTTGAAAAATCAAAGTTGCTACTACTTTCTACTAAAGTGGCAATACCGCATTGTCGAAGCTATTTTAGTTGAGTTAGAGAATGTCCGAATATGCCCTCAAAGGGATACGTTGTCTGGTTCACCAGAAACGACTTTATCGTTTACGGTCCTATACACGACCATTTCCGAGAAAGAGAAATTATAACAGAAGGACATGATTTCAACGAAACACCAGGCCTGTATCAATTGCTCTTTTATGAAGATAAAGATTTGGAGAATTATAAGCAGATTTCGGATATGACAACTTCTCATCTAAAGAGTCTTGGAAATATGAAAGATACTACCGGAAAAAATATATAGATATTACTCGACATATTATCAGACCCATCTTCTGACACCACCACTGGAAGCGGTATTCTAATGAATAGTGTGACATTTAAAGAAAAACCATTCGAGTATGTGTATTGGGATGTTGTTAATGAACTAGTCGACAGGCTACGACTTCTTGCATTGCAGGAAGCCAATAATACGTCTCTACACACTGACAATTATTGTTGAATTGAAGGAGGCTGGAGTGTTTAAATGAATATGTTCCAGCTCTACTGCATCAATCTCATGAACATCAACACGTTCGATCACTGTGTCAAATCGACATCAAAATGATGTTGGTAAGGAACCATAAGGGTATTGTGATTTTACGGGCATCACCTTCAACTATACTCATGCTGGAAATAATGTGGATAACACTTTGAATAACTAGAAAACTAAAAATGGGAGGGAAAGTTAAGGGAAGGCAAAAGCTCGTGTCATTTCGTTCTTGGAGGAAACATTATCTAGAAAGTGAATTCATCATGAGAGGTAGAAATAGCGATGTTAAATTCGCTGAACACAAGAAGGAAATTGCCGCCTTGAATACAAAGGATGATACATTGATGGATACAGTGGGTCTTTTGCAAACACGCAAAATATTCAAGCGGTATTGGGTCAACAAGAAAATAATATTGACACATTGAAGAAGAGGAATGACACCTTAGTTGATCAAGTAAATATTATTCAGCAAACAACATCATACGGATAAAATCCCAATGAAAAATGATACAGAATGTTATAAATAACTTGACTGATAATCTGGATTATTTTCAATTAAAGTATAATGTGACATATTCAAAATTTGAAGAAACATTATTTCAACATAACGATTTGACTATAATAAAACATGACATATTTGACTTGATAGAGTCGCGAAAAAAAAATATTCGGCTTGACAGTGTTCTATCTACCATCACAATGGAAGGACATTTACGGATGGGAATTGAATGAGTTACATAGGCCGGCTCGCAATAATTTTCTACGACGTCGAACCATAATCGAAAGGTTGGATGATTTGTGGCAAATGGAACTTGCAGACCTTCAAAATCATGCTACGTTACGCGCTACAAGTATATTTTGGTTGTTATCGATACCTTATCCAAATACCTATGGGTCGAACCAACCAATGGTAAAAAGGGCGCAGACGTCATCGATGATGAATGACTAACATTTTGAAAAGCAGTGGAGGACGATTCCACTTAAAATCTACAGTCAGATTTAGGCAAGGTTGCAATTGCCGAGCGAGTTATTCGAACATTGAAAGGGAAACTATTCAAACATTTCATATAGAATGGCTCCTACAATGGTTGGATATTTCACCTGGAATAGTGAAAAATTACAACGATGGCACGCATCGAATCATCAATATGAAACCGAGTGATGTAACGAAAGCCAACGCAAAACAACTTCTCAACTCACCATCCAATTTCATCAAGATGGCTGGTGGATGTCTCGTTTCATATGAAGTGGAACCTAAAGGTGAGCATCCACGATGAAACTAAAATATCATGAAAATTTTATTTCACGAAACATTTGTTTCATGGTGCGTATTCACGAGGAGATAAAAATTTCTCCACTCGCGATTGTTTGAAATTTTTAATTCATGAGAGACGAAGTACAGTAATCTGCTGTTTTCACGGTGACTTAGTTGGTTCGTTGTTTGTGCATTGTGATAGCTACAAAAAAAGATAGAAGAAAACTGCAGCTTGTTATTACTTATTAGCTTTAGCAAACAATCCCGCAAAATTTTGGGTACGCGATTGGATTAAACAAAGAGAAAACCACAGGTCTATGAATTTTAGGGCTTCATAAAACTTCCATTTTGTCACGAAGTTATCCCCTGTAGCCTGACCGCTTTTAGTTTTTTTCTTCTTTCTATTGATATTTTGAAATTGGCATCGAAGACTATGGATTTTATCATTTACTTCTTGAACGATATGCCCATAACTTCCGATATAGCATCAATGGAGGTTTTTTTAGCCATACGATTTTCATACTACTCTAAAGAGCAATCCCATGAATTGAAATGGGATTCGTAAAGTTCCATTGATTTTAGTGTCATTTGTCGTGACCAATTGACACTAGCTTCTCTTTTTTTACTTTTGTTCTCTACTTCACTCATTGTTCCAATTTAAAATCGTAATCGAAGAACGTTATTTTTTCATGCGTAAACACACTAGCGACTATCGTATACCGATTTTGTTTCACGAAGAACGCCAAAACTCATGTGCAGCACGTGAAACAAATATTTCACATGAAACAAGACGCATATCGCGTATACAAGTTGAAACTTGCCCATGAAACAAATGTCTCGTGAAATATTGTATCATGAAATTTTTAACAATATTTCACGTAATTCGATAGTGTTTCCACTGTGAAACATGAAAGTTTTAACTTATGACACAAACATTTCATGATAAACTTTCATCGTGGATGCTCACCTTAAGAAATAATGGAATCTAATGAGATGTCAGGAATATGGTTGACATAATGATGAAAAACGCTTCCAGAGAAGGGAGGTTGTTCTCGGTGGTGTAGTGATAAGCACGTCCGCCTTTCAAGCGGAAGGATGGAATTCAAATCCTCGCCGGACCACCGTGCTGGAATTCACACGTTGAAAGGTAAGGCCTCAAGAAATCATTGCTCGCACACAGAAGTTAGACTTCTGAGGGTTGAAATTCATGAGCTGGTCAACGGAAAAAGCGAATTGAAGCAATGGGCAAACGTTCAACACGAAGTGGGCGCTATTACTGAACCCTGTGAAACACCTAGATTTCTTGGATTGGAGAATATCAGGCGATACTCCATCAACAACCACATATAGAGACCTATCAGACAAGAAACTCTTCAACAAAGCAAATTGAGGAGGTTAATCATTAGATGACAGTTCAGAAAGGAGACCCCGATGCCAAACTCGATCGAAAACCTTTGAAATGTAGAGCCAACGGTACCCCGAATTTTTCGATTGAACGCTGCCGCATACGTGAAACATATGCCAATAAGTCACTGGTTGATTTTGGACGGCAAAATCCGTATTGTCGATCATTCATATTGATTGCTTTTTCTATTACTTTGGAAATTAAGGAAGCAATTCAACTGATCTAAACTTAGAAAGCAAAGTTTTCTTTTTTTTTAGGAACTAGCTGAATTCTGGCTGTTTTCCAGGACTCCATCATATTCGCAAGCCTTTTAGGTATGTATCAAAGTAGAATTTCCAGCAAACATATAAGCAAATATATTTGCTTTTTGTTGGGCATTATTGGCTTTGTGATCCATCCTCTTCGGTTGACGGAGAAAATGAACTGAAGGTGAAATTTTCAGCGACAACTCTAGCAAATGACCAAAATGAACGAGAACCGTTTTGACATTCATCAAGTCCTGAACGAATACCGACAATAGACCCCATACGGAGCGCCACATCATGCCCACGGAGTGCGACAGCTGATGACAAACTATAGGTGACAAGCGGCAGCTAACATATCGCCCCAGTATACCATAGCCATACAGTAAAGACACTTAAATGTCGATCCTTTGTTCTCGAAGGTCAAATTTCTGTGACCTTCATTCTGTGCTCGGGGTTTGTTATGTAATTTTATGGCGGTAAATTTGAATGTACGGGATACCGAGACAGCATGTTATTTCACATCATTGACATCATAAATTAATATTTTGTTTATGATAACGTTTGAAATGAATGTGGATAATCTGAAATCCTCAAGTACAACACACGACGTGTTCCACTACTTGACGTGCTTTTAGCGATTTTATCAATAGTTTTAAACAAACTGTAATGTGTGTCTTTGCAAAATTCAACCAGCAACTCTACAAAAACATGATATCATGACAAATATTACTTTAAATGTTCCCTTGGCGGTTTTGCTATTTTCATTCCGAACCTCGTGTTAATGTCTTTGAAAAAGGAAATAAAATATTTCCGAAAGCTTTGACAAGTAACAAAGAGTTTTCTTCTCTCCTGGCCACAGACAATTGACTGCAACCCAAGATAGTTGTGTTTTTGTTCTTAACTAGTCAGTCAAGACTGCCCTTCTTCTACCTATATATATATATATATATATATATATATATATATATATATATATATATATATATATATATATATCCTTATATATATATATCCTTATATATATATATATATATATATATAAAATGTTTGGATTGGTTTCCGCAGTCAGTTGTGTGTTGTTGTTGCCATTTTTAAGAGGTGAATGTGACTTCACGCTGAGGTCTCAATCTGCCCACACCCGTCCTACAATATCGCGTTGTGTGTTTTGTTGAAGACTTTCTTATCTGATAGGTCTCTGTATATGGTTTTTGATAGAGTATCATCTGATATTCTCCCAATAAATGCAGTTCTTCCACAGGGTTCAGTTCTGGCGCCCACTTTGTTTCTGCTCCATATCAATGATTTGCTCGAGAAAACATCTTGTTCAATACATAGTTCTGCGGACGACAGTACTCTTCATACCAGTTTCTCTTCCAGAGTACCCATACCAGCTCGAGAAACAAAAATTCAAAGAAACATTCACGTCAATAAAATTAACGACGACTTGGTGAAAATAATAGAATGGGGTAACATGAACTTGGTGGAATTTAATGCTACGAAAACACAGGAATGTCTCTTCTCAAGAGAAGCATCATCTAGTATTCAGATGTCAGGAGCAACTATTCCTACAAAATAAAGTAACTCGATGCTAGGAAATACGATCAGTGATAATCTCACATGGGGGAACCATGTGATATCGATCGCTAAAAGTGCTTCCCAGAAACTTGGAATTCTATATCGTGCGAAGAAATACTTCACTTCTCGTCTGATTCTAATGATCTACAAAGCTCAGATACGACCTGTCATGGAATACAGTTCTCATGTGTGGAGTTCGGCACCAGAACATTCATTGAGGCTTCTCGATTCTATTCAGAGAAAGTCAATTCCTCTTGTTGGTGATTCTTCGCTCACAGACTCGCTCACTTCATTGGAACATCGTAGAAGGGTCGGAGACTTGACTCTCTTCTATAGATACTTTCACGGTCGATGCTCCTCCGAATTGTTATCAATCGTTCCCCCCTTGGCAATATCTACACGGATGACTCGACGAGTACACTTCCCACCCCTTTGTGGTGAATTTGGAAACCTATAGAACCTCTCTTGCTCAGGGATCTTTTTTCAATAGAACAGCTGAGCTTTGGAACTCCTTACAAAAAGAGGTTTCTCCTGAGGCTTACAAACTTCAGAAATTCAAAGTTGAAGTTTTCGTATCTCCTGTCCCTTGATTCACGCGATGTTCTTTGAACATTACAGGGATCCCCTTTCGTGTGAATCGGCTTATAAAAAAATGGAACTTTTCTCAAGCCGTTACATAAATATAGCTATTATTCACATCAATTCTGATGAAATATTTCTTCAAAATCTTGTCAATAGCGATCTGTGCTTTGAAAAACTGAAACATTTGAAATTTCTTTAGTTCCCGATATCTCAATCAACATTCTCTTGCAACGGAGTTGTGGAATATGCAGGCAATAAATCCAGCAAGGATTGATTTGAGCTAATCGAACGTAGTAATGATGATATCGCGATGAATATACCCACAAAGTTTCCGATTCGCCTCCTTTGATGTGTAAAAAGCACCATGTGCGATTCTTTGATATTTCTCCTCATTAATCGAATAATCAAGTGAAGCTTTTCCACCTACGTAAAACCGGCTATGACTAATGGTCCAACTAGATTAATAACAACGATTTACTCGTTGAAATCGTTTATATGCACAGTTGGGAAATTCGTCAACATCATAAGAATATACTGTACCTAGAGACACGATAAAATTCCATTTGTGCAAACTCAAAGAGTTTTGTTACCCAAGTATGTGAGGAGGAAGATTTTAGGCAAAATAAAAACTAATAGTTATTCGTTGCTATAGATATTACTTAATTATTAGGTGTATTTGAGTTTTTTTGACAATCTTGAGATCTCTTGGCAAGATTTACTAATGTAAAATTGAATTTGAAAGTAGAATTCCCGACAGCGGATAGGGCTTTTATTGAAAAAAAATTCAGTGTTCCCCAATGGAAAAAAAGATCTTTCTTTAATCTTATAAAAATATTCGAAAACAAATTTTAATATGTTGATCCCAAAGGGGTATTTATTGTAATGTTTATGTTGATGTCTACTCAGAGTACTGTTCTACGTAGGTTTCGTACATTAATTCTGGAGGATCTTCTTGTATATACTTGACGAGTATCGCCCTGATGATGGCGTAAAAGCCGAAAGAGCTTTGCAATTTATAAATAAATTGTTTATACGACTCTATTCCTGATTTGTCAGAATTCGACTTACTTTATCAGTGACTCCCTTAATGAAAGGAAGGAAAGCTTTCGGGCGTTCAGTCGGATAATTTGGTGGTTTGGGTTGCGAGGAACGGGTTTGCTGGCGTTCAATGGTAATCTGGATCTGGGGGTAGGAATAATTGTTTTGAAGAAGGGCGGATTTGAGCTTTTCCAGCTCACTTGCTCTATTGTGGTCATCTGTGAGTTTAATGGATCTGTTGATAGGAGAGTTCAGTACGGAACTCATTTGGGCTAGATGATGGTGGGGTTTGGCATTAAGGTATCTGCTGGTGTGCGTGGGTTTTCA
This sequence comes from Zygogramma bicolorata, assembly GCA_032362365.1. Lineage (NCBI taxonomy): Eukaryota > Metazoa > Arthropoda > Insecta > Coleoptera > Chrysomelidae > Zygogramma > Zygogramma bicolorata. The sequence goes on along the minus strand of JAVJAQ010002329.1, from coordinate 40,264 downwards.
GTAGACAGTATGAGTGAAGTAATTGTTGGATTTCGTGATATGGACATCTAAGGAAGTAATAGAGTTATTAATATATATTTCCATGGAGAATTTAACATCGGTGTGAATACTGTTAATTTGATTTATTCGCAACTACTAATTCAATAAGTAGTATTCGGCTACTCATACATAAGGTGGCATTGAGGTCAAAAGAAAAATGCCACATGCGAAAACTTCAAAGTGCTCTGGTGAAAAAAAAAAAGGAATTTGATTGATTTCACAGCGCCGGTTTTATATATATATATATATATATATATATATATATATAGGTCTTGCTGTAGTTATTCTATATATATATATATATATATATATATCCTCGTTCTCCAGTGATGATAGCCAGCTAGTGAGACAACTCAGACCTAGACGCAAGGTCACTAAGTCTTGAAAATGGCTCCGAAATGGGAGTCGAAACGTGACAAGTAAATTTCAGAGGGTAACGGAGTTAGCGCATATATATATATATATATATATATATATATATATATATATATATATATATATATATATAGGTCGAGCACTATGACTCGTAAATATTTCTTGTCATATAAAAATATAGTTTTTTATTTACATATGTTTTTCATTTTGCATCATTCATTGCCTCCTACAAGGTAAATCGTATGACGATCATTTTTTTCGATGTCATTTCGGAATTATGAAATTTTTCGCTTGAATCAGTGTGAGATGTGAGGCCAAACACGCATCTGGTAATTTTGTGTGCCTCAATTTCCTTTTCATTTCATCACATTTACATCTATATTTTCGTTTGGGTATATTCCCAATGAAATATTCATTTGCAAGATGTATTCACTAGCGCACTCAAAAACGTAATGACTTATTCAGGGCACGGTGAGTGTGCGTTATGATATCAGTGTTTTTAATGTTTCTTTAGGCAAGAAGTATTGACTAGGAGCACGGAAAAGAAGTGACTACAATATATTGGTCTAATCAAAAGTGGCTCTCGTATAATAGATATTGAATTTCCTTACGGGTACTCAATTAAACTCTAATTATCGTTAGATTTGGAGTTTCGACGAATTATTGTACCGATGACATGAGGGCGGGGTCAAATTTCACGATTTTGCTCTTTTTTAATTGGTCACTATTACCATGGCTACTTTCAATGCCACCTGTTTACGATTTTTCCTCGGCAATGAAAGTATCCGTTACCAAAATTTATAGGATAAAAGAGCTTTGCATGGTTGGCATGTTTGGCGGACTACCCTACAGGTCGTTAGACAATCTCCATGTTCAGCTCATTCAATTCACTTCAAAGTTGTGAATGATTTAGGAATTGAAGTTGAGGTTCTTCAAATTCAACCAACCATCACCATGGTTACGATCCACTTTCGATGCCACCGGCAATATGACATTTATAATAAAGTATGAATTTTGAATCGTTATTCTAGGAATGATAACGATAGACTTCTTTCAATGTAACGCTCACCTATCTAATCATTCCGGCATATTTCAAGATGACACTTTGGTAGAATTATCTCAGAACAGAGTCAATTTTGCCATCTAGTCGGTTACCCTTTCGAGTGAGGGAGGACCTTACCTTTCAACCTGCGATACCACGCAACACGGTATATTTTCCTTATCAACAATAATTGTTGAATTTGTTGAAAATGTTGATTTAATTTCTCTTCAAAACAAGTCTGAAAATACAGTTACGATGAACAACTTCTCAACATTGAAAGAGCTAAAACCTGAGCAGGGTTTATGAAAAAAATAGAGGTAAAATACTTTATAATCCCTAATAAATTTCAATATTTCATTGCTGGTAACGAGTGATAAATAAAATGTTTTGACATTGGCAAAACTCCAAGAGTTTGATTTATTGAAACTCAGAATTAATTTATTTATAAACCAGACTTTCGATATTCCACGTGAAAAAACCGTTTGAATTGTTATGGAAACATTATGACGAATGTCTTCATTAAGTTTATTAATACTTGTTCTGCTGTTGCAAGTGTTCCAATCACAACTCATGAAATTGAAATTTTTATGATACCAGAAATAAACCTGAATGACTTGGCGACGAATGGAAAATAACTGTAGTGTAACCAATTTCAAATTCTGAATATGCAGCTAGTTTTCCATAATGATTCAGAAACAAAAGACAAAATTTCACCAACCGAATAATATTTCATTTATATTTTCGAATTTCGTAACTGAGTAAGGAATTATTATAATAACCCATATACCTACCGAGCAAACTTCAATGGAGTGAAACTGAAATTTTGTGGGAAATAAAATTTACAAGGTATTCATTGGGCACTTCTGCAAATAAAAACATTACCCGCCAGTTAGATGTGTCGTGCATTCGTATGTTATACAGGAAAAAATATGTAACGCAAAATAATTTGTTTTCTCTTTCATCAAGAGAAGTAACTGGAAATTGTACAATCAAAAGCCTTGCCTCATAGTTTCAATCTCTCATTACGTGATCCCTCTACACTCGTCCGCAGAAATCGAGAACGTTAAACAGAAGAACCTTTTTCTGGTTACATCAAAAGCAATTTTAACAAACATCACAGAACCTGAGTTGTCAAGATTCCTCAGGATATCCTTGGAATATTATGCACGTCGAATGAATTCAGGATGGCTGCCAATACATTTTGAATCATTTCCCGTTTTTTCCACTGGTTTATTCTGTTATCACGCCACTGTCTGTAATGACGCATTATTCCTGTTCGTCTGCTAATGCATGAACGCGGCTTGCTCAATTTAGAAAGTATATAATTACGGAAAGGAAAATACAGTAAATGGTTGTAGCATGCTCATTACCATTATTAACACCACATATGCTAAAGGGGCTGTAAATCATTTCTGGAACTTGACGAAAGCAATGATTTCAACATAGGGTTCCAATTTTCCGGTAACTGACAATATGAATGCAACTCAATGTGACTCTAATGAAATACAGGAATGTACGACTTGTTTTTAGTTTCAATGCTTTCAGTTGATACCCAAAATGATATGCTATCCACTAAAAACAAAACGTGTGTTGTTCACATGAAAATACACTTTTGAAAATGTAAAGCATTCGCAGCAGATCAAATAGAAAACTATGCTCGATTTGACAACGAAAAAGAAACACGATGAACGCAAATAACAACCAATATTGCCCTAAAATCTTATTTCGAACTAGGCACCGAATATTTACTCAAACTAAACAATTTGTTGAACAACCACAACATCACACAGTGGAAAATTGCTGTATAAGGCAAAAACTTGATTTTTCTGAAGAAAAAGACATCAGGGATCATTTCTTTATCGGACAAATATATTTTGACAGGAAATATATTATCTGATGTAAATATATTCCAGATTCAGTGGGTTCTCGAGGCGTTACGAAATTACGTTATTTGAAATTGACAAATCGCAATCAATTTCGAGAGACTGCCTGTGCATGATGAAAAAATAAATATGGGCAGGTACTGCTTGAATGTTATTTTTTTGTGGTGGATGGTTTCTTTCTAGTTTTGTGGGTTCCCAACCTACCACAATCAGAACAATTAGGAATTAATATAAGAATCTATACGAGTGTAGGACAGATTTTCAATCTACCCGGAGAAGTTATTGCGATAAAATAGATCCCTCTGAATGAAACACGTTCAATTAATCAGCAACTTTTCGTATATCTCAAATATGCCTATCAAAAAAATACAAGAAACTAATACTTATCGTCGACGTTCTGGGAAACAAATCTGCATCCGTTTTCAAAACTTTCATAAATATTTTTCTAGTATGGTTTATGTATTCGCTTTCCGTAAATGTAAGAAATTTGAGTATTGAGATATGATGAAAGAATAAAATTTCTTCCAGCTGATAAAGGTAAAGCCACAGTTATCATGACCACAAATTGAATCAATTGATCACGAACGCCATATGTGAGATACATTACCAAGACACATCAATAACACTGAAACAAGTGGAAACACCAAACTGGAACAAACCCCAAAAAATCCATTGAACAGAAAATAAACAGAACATTACTCAAATACAAATACAAAGACACACTTTTGAAAACAGAACGCACACACTCATTAATCACTACTACAGTAAACCACTACATTTTTACGGGTTACCAAAAATACATTAGGCAAGTCATCCTCTGAGACCTATCGTAAGATCTATTGAATCCCCATACCAGGAACTGGCCAGATAAAGCTTATACAATCCATCTTGGCACGAACTCAGATACTTTTCCATTTGCACACTGGTAGTATGGACCATGACGAAGGAAAAAACACCTTTAGGAATGAATTTCAAGACGGTGAACATATGTAATAGGTGTTATTTGATCTTAGTATTACTCCATAGAGATCGTTGGGCATATATGTTATTATTTCTGTGCCAAGATGGATTGGACAAGCTGTACATACTCCAAATATTGAAACCTATATCCGGTGATGGAAATAGCTTCATGAAGAATACTCCACATCTGATTGAAAAACTACAACAAATGGAAACACAAGCTGGAGACATGTTGGTGAGTTTCGATGAAGAAAATCTGTTTAGCAACGTACCTATCACCAAAACTTTAGAAATCGTCAAATCAAAGTTAGAGAATAATATAAATCCGATCCACAGAACGAAGTTGAATGTAGAAGCCATAATGGATATCCTGAAACTGAGTACAGGAAAAACAGGTTTTCAGTTCAAGAATAACTTTTATCTACAAGAATTTGGGAGGGCTATGGGTTCACCTCTTTCTCCAATTCTCAGTTATATTTATATGAAGTATTTTGAGGAATCTTTCGTAGAAAGTTATTCAAATGGACCAAAATTATGATGGAGGTATGTTGATGATGTTTTTGCTATATGGAGTCATGGTCGAAATGAACTTGACATTTTTTTGGAACACATTAACAAACAAGAACCAACAATAAAGTTTACAATGGATATAGAAAGGAACGATGAACTTCTTTTCCTTGATGTAATGGTGAAGAAATCAACACTTCATGTAGACAGACACAAGTGTTTATCGAAAGAAAACACATACCAACAGATATCTTCACTATAATTCGAATCACCATAATAGTGTCCAGAAAGTAAAATGTCTTTTCGATAGAACAAAAATAGTTTGCAATTCATTCAAAATCGATGTAGAGGTTGATCTCAATATTGAGGTAAAATGGATATCCAGAGAGTTCCATAGAAAATTCATTGGCTTAAACTGAAAATCGTAGCACACCTCATAATGAAGACATACAACCTGCACAAACAACACATCCTGTATCAAACATTATACCTTATGTCCCTTGGCTATCTGAAAAGATAAAACGGATCGGCACTAAACCAACTAACATAATAGAAAAACAAAGAATTGTCAAATCACCTTTCGAACAATTCGTTAGGGCCAGAGTCAAATATACCTATACTGTAGGTTTTGGCTGGCACCTGTCAGAAAACAACTACTCCCCTGGGTAATACCACGAAGAGAGTTGAATTATATCCGACCTGTGCCAGTGCAGGTTTCTTCACAGAAGAAAATCCTGCGATACAAATGAAGAAATTGATTTTCAATTATAGAGACGGACACACTTGAAATATGATTTTATTTAATGCCAGTCTTCAAGTATGCCCATCGACTATGTCGAATGTTTTTATATTTTCCCCGCAGGAGGAATGGGCGAATTTGGTTTGCTTTTGGAATACCTTGTCCATGGGTAGATGGCGCAATGACTTCGTGTTGTTCGCATCAACTTTGGTCGGGGCTTGATACAAGGAAGGTTTTTGATTTTTAATAATGGGAAGTCATCGAATTTATGTTGATGATGGCACTGCCTTGTCGACGAGTGGCCAAATAGCCCGAAACCGGTCTGCAAATGTGTCTGTCATTATGATTGAAAATCAATTCCTTCATTTCTTTCGCCAAAAGCTAATGCAGGATTTTACTCTGTGAAGAAACCTGCACTGGCACCGGTCGGATATAATTCAATGCCCTTTGTGATTTTAGCCAAGGGAGTAGTTGTTCTACACTTGTATAGATTCTTATATTAATTTCTATTTTTTCAGATTGTGGTAGGTTAAGAACCCAAAAAAAAAGATGCAGGTGTTACTACACGACAAATAATAAAAAGTTATATTCAAAAGTGATACATATGTCCGCCCTCTAACGTGTCAATAATATGGACGGCTACTGATGTTGGCTGGCCTTGAGTGAAAATATCAATATATTCTTCTCGATGTTATTGTTGTATCGATATTATTTTAGCAAGTTCAATGCCTAATCATCCCATGCCTCAAATCGAAACAAACGAAATTCATTGGTAAATTACGTCCTTGTTTTATAAAATGATGATGATATCAGGATCAAATTCATTGGTCATGTTGATCGCATATTGCGTCATCACCAGCCTCTGGGCAAATTACCTATCAGAAAATCACCGTTATAGAGAAATATGAGTTATGTATCAGAACAAAAGATGAATAAGATGGATTGTGTCGGAAAATATATTGAAATTACTTTGAATAGTTCTGTTTCCATTTTATAAAACACTTTGTAACACCTGAAGATCATTCAGATGAAAACGAGGTAGATAAAACTACGAGTGAAATGCCAATAAGCATGTATACCTATTTCTTGATGAATGTTGGAATACCTCGTGGAATACGGTACTTGACAAACAAAGATATAATACCATCAAAAATATTGAGGTGATATTGATTAACAGAATGATTTAGCTGTGAAAAAATAATGTTTCCAAATCTTCTTACTTTCAGAAATCCAAGACCCACAATTATAATATGGCTACTTCTTCTCGAGTACGATTTCTTTTCGTGCCACTCAGAAAAAAACTTTTGAGAGAATATCCCGCATAATTATTATCACAATTTAGTATGATCCAGTTTTTTTTCATTTCTTTATTTAACGTCGGCCTATTTCCGCTACCAAGGCCAATCACCGACGTAAGCACACTTACCCCAACCGGAAATTTTGCCGAACCCTCTGGTATTCCAACCAAAGGTAGGGGTCTTTAACGAGCCCAACATCCATGGACTCGGGACCGACGGCTTAACGTCCCCTCCGAAGGACGGCATATCCTCAATATATCTTGTGCTCATTGATATATTGCCTGCGAGCTATGATATGCTTTTTTGCTGCAACTGTACGGGCTTTCGACACAGTATTTCCCTGCATGGTCACCCATCCAAGTACTAACCGCGCTCGGCGTTGCTTAACTTCAGATATCGAATGACTGTCCGTATGATCCAGTTACAACAGGGATGTTGACATTCTCTTCATTCTTCATTAAATCAGTATTGGAATAGTTTCAAACATGAGAGAGATATAAACTTTCGGAATTCGAAATCAAACGAAGAGGGTTATTTTTTTTTTTCTCAAAGAAAGTGATAGATGTGGAAAAAACGAAATGGGCAATCAACTCATTTCAACCGTATAAATCGCCAGGGACGGATGGCATTTATCCTATCATGCTACAAGAAGGTATAAACCTGCTAGCACACAAACTATGCACGGTACTAAGGGCCAGTCTTGCGCTGGGTCTTCATCCCTAAACCTGGAAGAACGGCACAGGAAGGAGCGAAGGCACTGAGGCCAATAAGTCTTATGTCATTTATACTTAAGACCCAGGAAAAACTGATGGACAGGACCAACAGCTGGCAAAAGTAAGGAAAAAAGCCGAGGCGACGCTAATGATAGCCAGACGGACACACGGAAAAACATGGGGGCTAAATCCCAAAATGATGTATTGGATATACAACATTGTAGTGAAACCCATGATCACATATGCATCTTTGGTATGGTGGACAAAGACAACACAAAAAATAGCCGCGGTTGAGTTGAGCAAGATACAAAGACTTGCATGCCTTAGCATAACGGGAGCTATGAAAACAACACCAACACTAGCCATGGAAGCACTGTTGGACCTCCCACCGATTGACTTGACAATTATGGGAGAGGCAAGAATGGGACTTCTAAGGCAACAAAAATCGAGCAAGAGATCGGATCACAACAAGATAAAGGAGATAGTGGGCGGAAACATTCTTGAAATGGAACCAACGGACCACATGACTCCTAGATACTCCTTCAACATCAACTTCGAGGTTATCATACAAGATCGAAGGGAATGGTCAGATGACAACATCAGGGGCAAACCCGGAGAGAGGATCTGGTATACGGACGGATCCAAAACCAGGGAAGGAACTGGTGCTGGAATATACAGTGAGGGGAGAAACTCTCAAATAAGTGTCTCACTAGGAACAAACACCTCCGTATTCCAGGCAGAGATGTACGCTATCTTGCAATGCGCAAGAGAAATCAATATGAGGGAAATGCGTAATGCACGAATCAAAATATGCTCAGATAGCCAGGCATCACTGAAGGCTCTTATGAACCCGAAAGTGACATCAAGACTGGTATGGGAATGCCGAGAAGAGCTCAGGGTCCTTTCAGAACATAAAAAAACAACTTTGTTATGGGTTCCAGGACACTGTGGCATCGAGGGCAATGAAAAAGCTGATGAACTAGCCAGAAACGGTTCATCAACTCCATATATTGGTCCAGAACCCGCACTCGGGATTACTAAATCCGACATTCGAGGATGCATTCGGGACTGGATCAAACGAAAACATAAGGAGAGGTGGAAAGATGCCCCTCTCATGCACCACGGGAAAACATACATTAAAGAACCGTCAAAACACAAAACTGAAGAACTACTCAAGCTGAGCAGGAATCAAGTTCAAACAATAACGGGCCTTCTCACTGGTCACAGCCCAATGAGAAAACACCTGCACAAAATGGGGCTGTACAACGGAGAACTTTCCTGCAGACAATGTGGCAAAGGAACAGAAACAGCCAAACACATACTGTCAGAATGCGAAGCACTAGACCGCAAGAGACAGGCAATATTCGGGAAGCCCAGGCTAACTCCCGAAGAATACAACAGTCATCCGGTGAAGAACCTGTACAGATTGGTACAGGGGACTAGAATTACGGAGTGGGTGCTGTGAAACTAATTGGAATGCACAAAAAGCCCAAGAGGCTGAGGTGCAGCTGGTGACAGGACCAGCATCCGATGGGAAAAAAAAAAATAAAAAAAAAAAGAGGGTTATAGTAATGTGTGACTTCACATGTTTATATCGTTAAAACAAAACTCCATTTTACGAGAGAGATACTGACAAGATGCATAAAACCCTGTTGCGTTGATTTCTACCTGTCCGAATTCTCAATCTCTGGCATTCTTGATTTTGAACAAACTTATAGAATCCAGTCGAGAGATTGCCAACAGAGGCGCACTTCATGAATCTGGTAACGTAACGTCACATTTCCTGCACGCCCGAGTCGACGATAGTTTTGCAGGTTTTACGCATTTGAAAACACTAGCATGAAAAAACTTTCATTCCATGATTTGAAATTATTGTTTTTGCCTTTTTTTACTATAGGTATGTGCCAGTCATTGCCATTAATGATGAAAAAAATATGTTGAACTGAAAAATTCTGGAAAATAATCACTAAATCACACAGATATAACTTCAACCCAAGTAAGTTGAGGAAAGTCATAAAAGGATAAGTATTCATCATTGTCAGAAAAATCTCGCGTTGTATCATCAATTGGCATCAATTATTATGATTCTAGGATATTCAAAACTATCTTCTATTTTCTGAATATGTTTCGAAACTATCATATCGGTGAACTGTTGTTATTGTCCATTTCATGTAGACTTTATTCCAAAATGTAATGAACAAATTTTTTTTAGCAAATTTTATGAGTGAATGTACTCTTATGTAAAACTGACTTGCTGCAAATGTTATCGAACATAAAGTGGTTGATAAATTGCCACGCTCTCAGGGTCGTTACGTAAACAAATCAAATTTGGCATAAGAGATGTTAACCCAGCTAGCTCCTGTTCAAATCAACAGACCTTATCACTCTGCAAAGCAAAACCGATCTAGTTTCATTTTTAACTAAAGCTCAAAAAAAGAAGGGGGCGCCACGTGATTTAATAAATTCTTTAGGTTGAGGCTTTGCAGAAGCGATTGGTTTCTAAAGGAAAACCGAATCACGAAACTTCCTATTCCCCTAGATTTATCTGTGTTTTTCGATGTGAATCTTCGTATTGAAATTAGTCACCAAATTGAAACAAGGGCCGGAGTTAAAGTAAACAACAACAATAAAAAAAATTAGTTCTCTATTATATCTCTCACAGCTTTGTGAATGGTAACTTCCGCAAGTAATATGATGGTAGCAATAAAAAAATAACAGGATATATTTGAATTTTAGCGTTGGATTGAAAGATTTTCGGTACCAGTAAAAACTACCCTCTGATAAAAAAGAAACACATAGGTAAAATAAGGACCGTACATTCGTCCTAAAAATATACCCGAGGTATAGACGTCTAGACCTTTGGCTCACACTCAGTATATGGTTATTAAAAAAAGATATTTAACGGATCGTTACTTGTGGGATAATACAATAGAACTTTTTGAAATTGTTGAGGAATATTTTCTAAAGTAATGGGTGTCCTTCCAAATTGGATAGCGGTTCGGACTCCATACAAAACATTGAAATATCGATTAAACTAACTAACACAAAGATTCCAAATGAATCATAAAATTACGGATAGTAACTGGTAAGATAAATATAGTGGTACTTTCCAAAATAGTTCGGGAATATTCTCTGAAGTAATGAATGTCCTTCAAAATTGCACAATGTTTCGCACTCAATAAAAATCTTGGAAATATCGATTGATTGAACAGCAAAAATATTCCAAGTGAAACATAAAAAAAGGACACTAATGGGTGACGGCACAAACACAACTTAGCTGTCGGGATGACTCAGGATTCTTATTCCCCAGGGGATGACGACGAAGGAAACAAATTAATACTCAGGCGGCAATACCAAATATTCTGAAACAGTTTGGTGTTCGTTCGGCTTGGCGAGGTATCTCCAAAACTCCTACCCCAAAAAAGAACCCTAAAAAAGAATCAGTTCATAAAACTGCATTCGGACAAAAAATTATGAGAGTATACCTCACTAAAGGAGGGTTTCTATTGAGGTGGCTTTTCCTGATTGTGGGCAGAAAGCGTTTTTTTTTCTTTATTGAAGGAGCCACTTGATTGTAGGATGCTAAAAATGAACAGAATACAGGACTCGCAAAAACGAAATTCCAAAATGGAGGAGAGAAAGAAGCAGGTACTCACAGGTAGTTCGAGAGAGAAAAAAAAATCCTTCTAGAAGATCAGACCTTTCACATAGTGTTCACACTAAGAACCGGTACAAAGGCCTTATTCAACCAGTGAAACTATTTATAATCCCCTTCTGGGTGGACTAAGATCCAATGAAAATTAGTTTCACTTTATCTCCTGGAACTAAGAGTATCACCTTCAACCACGCCAAGTCAATCTGCCCTTTTTCGTATTCGAGTCGACTCTTGGGATAAGATTGGAGGGGACCGACCTCATACCAATCATACCAACTGAACGGGTCAACAACTTCCTAAACGAACAACAACAATGAGTACTTGCCCATTATCGGCCCAGAGGGGCCGCTAAGAGACATCCTCGGAAATTTTAAAGACAACGGAAGTAAGATGGGAATCACGATGAGTCACACAAGGAACCGGTAAGGTTCGGATGTTATCGAAAAAAAGGTCTAACCATATTTGAGATCAAAACAATGAACAAACGAAATTAAAAATGAGAATAACCTTTCACGGCGCTCATGGCAAGTTATCTCTACGGCCCATACGGAACCGATATTTGGGTACATCCATAAAAATTAAATACCTGAAAGTGACAGATTCCGTAGATCGCAAATCATAACAAACAGATCGTTCTCAGGATAGGTTAGTTTATGATTTCATTATGAAAGACTGAATATTTCATCCAAATAGATATATTTAAAGATGTTAGGGGTCCCAATATATACAGGTTAGTTCATTTCTACTGTATTTATGGTGTATGATAGAACTCAGTTCATTGTAGCTCTTCCAATGGTGAATCTCCAATGTTAAAAATTAGGTGATAGATTCTTACTTAGGGTTATTCATCGATACAAAGTAAGTTCAAATGGCACTGTATTCAAAAAAATAATTCGTATCGAAAATAAATGCAATTGAGTGTCACAGTATCCCTCAAATACCAAGTATACCTACAACAATAAAATTTCACTTTATTTTCTCCCACGGATATCAGCATCATGAGCTCAGGTAAATTTGATGAGATGATTCTGGGTATTTAAGATTTCTCTCCTCAGAGAACAGATGAATCGAAGGTAGAAAACGAGACCGTTACACCCCACCTTTTCTTCGAATGAAGTGGTTTTTGATACTACTCATCGTCCGAGTCGTACGATGGTTTGAGATCCTGTACGTGCCACATTCCAATCGATTTTCCTTTCTCGTCCAGAAGTTCATAGGTCACCAAACCAACTTTTTTACTGATAATGAACGGTCCAACATATTTTGGACAGAGTTTGGCGTTTATATTCCGACTAGCATCGGATAAAATCTTGTTCTTCTTCCAAACGTGATCTCCAATTTGATATTCAACGGGTCGCCTTCTCAAATTATATACTTTGCGATTTTTTTCCTGTGCTGAGGCGAGTTTGCTTCTAACCGATTCAAATAACTTTCGGAATCCTTCGGTTCTTCGGCTCACTTCACTGGACATTGTCGGGCTTGTTGAATCAGCAGCTCGGAAAATGTATTCGGTACCATCTCCTACATATTCCCTTCCGAAATTTATCAAAAATGGAGTATACCCAGTTGCCTCACTCTTGGACGTTCTGATCGCACACGCTATTGCTGCAATATTCTCGTCCCATTTTCGGTGATTGTCTTTTAAATAACATGATATCATGGTCTTTACAATTTTATTATATCGCTCCACAGGATCGGCATTGGCGTGATAGTTAGCCGTATACGAAATCTTCGTATTATATTTATTACACAATGCTTGAAATTCCTTGCCACGGAGTTGCTTCCCATTATCACATATTAGGAATTGTGGTACACCATAAACGCAAAATATTTGCTCCTCTACAAAACGGCATAACGCCTTCGCAGTCGCACTACGAAGGGGACATAAGACGACATACTTACTGAAGTAGTCACACACAGAAAGCAGATAAGAATACCCCTGACTACTACGTGGATAGGGTCCCATAAAATCAAGGCTGATCATTTGCCACGGCTTGTCGATTTGAGGTCTGGATCCCATTAAGCCAGCTGGTGGTTTCTGTTCAGGTTTATGTTGAGCGCATACTCGACAGGATTTGACATAACGGGCGACATCATAACGCATTTTTGGCCAGGTGTATCGGTTGTGAAGTCTCCAATACGTTTTGTAGGTACCCACATGTCCGGACCGAGGATCATCATGATAGCTTTTCATTATGTCTTTTCTCTTGTCCTTTGGAACAACGATCTTCCAATAATCGGTATCTCGAGATAGCTCGGGAAGAACACATTTTACATATTTATATATAATACCATTCTCTACTCTCCATTGCTTATATCTATCGGGCTTCTCCATTATATTCGACATCATACTCCGATACCATCCATCTGTTGTATCACTGAATTCCTGAGGAGTAGTAAGTGGAACATAAACAGAATCTACTGGAACCGGCACACTTCTTGAAAGAAAATCGGGGACAAGGTGGTCTTTTCCTTTCCTATGAATAATGGTGTAGTCGAAGGGTTGGAGTCTCAGTGCCCATCGTGCCAATCTGCCCGTGGGGTCCTTGAGGCGATCTAACCATAGAAGGGAGGCGTGGTCGGTGACGATCGAGAAATGAGTACCCTCTAAGTAATGACGTAGTTTTTCAACGGCCCAAATAACACTAAGACATTCCCTCTCTGTGGTGGTATAAACACGTTCCGCTTTAGTCAGAGATCGGGAGAGGAAACAGATAACCTTCTCTCCTTCATCAAATTGCTGAGTGAGTACCGCCCCTAGTCCATAGGAAGACGCATCAGTCTGGAGGATGAATGGTCTTGAGAAATCGGGACAGGTGAGAATTGGAGCTGATATTAAAGCATTTTTCAATTGATTGAATGCTTTCTCACATTCTTCCGTCCATACAAATCGCACATTCTTGTGAATCAACCTGGTGAGCGGAGCAATCAACGTCGAGAAGTCGGGAACAAATTTGCGGTACCAACCAGTCATACCTATGAATCGGCGGATTTCGGTAGCACTTGATGGGCGTTGAAGTTTCATGATTGCTTCCACCTTTTCAACGTCGACGTGAAGTCCCTTGGAATCGACAACATATCCCAAATACTTCAGTGATGGTCTGCAAAACTGACACTTGTCTCGACCTAACGTTAAACCTGCTTCAGTTAGTCTATCGAATACCTTCTCCAAGATTTCAAGATGTTTATCGAAGTCTGACGAGATTATTATGATATCATCTAAATAGACAAGGACATGGGGTTCCAGATCAACACCCAGTACTTTTTCTATGAGCCTCTGCCACGTTGCTGGAGCATTAGTCAGCCCAAACGGCATTCTCTTGAAATGATACAGTCCTCGATTAGGTACGGTGAAAGCGGTATATTCTTGACACTCTTCCTTGACTCCAACTTGCCAATATGCGGTTTTGATATCTACTGAGCTGAGATAGCGGGCTCCTCGTAAACGGTCCAGGATTGACGAGACGTATGGAAGGGGGTAGGCATCTTTCTTCGTAACCTTATTGAGAGCACGATAATCAACACAAAACCGATATGTTTTATCCTCTTTCGGGACCAACAGAATTGGTGAGGACCAAGAACTCTTGGAAGGTTCGATAACCCCTAACTCTAACATCTTCTTCACTTCTTCATCAATTTTTTGTTGTTTATAAGGGGATACAGGATAATATCTTTGTTTAATTGGTTTCGTTCCTTCTTCCAATATGATTTCGTGAGTTGCAACTGTGGTATATCCCAAACCCGTACCCATTCTGGCAAATTTTTCCTCGATAAGTGTGGTTAACTTCTCACGCTGCTCCTTGGCTAGACTGGGTTCGTCAACGATCCCACATACTTCAATTAAGTTGTCGTCTCCGAAATGCCAAACATTCTCCTTCAATTTTGGGACTACATCCATACTCATCCAGAAGTCAGTGCCTAGTATCAAATCACACGACAGCTCTGGAACTACAAGAACATCGATTACACATATTTTACCCATCAGGCAGAATGGGGTCTTCACTACTCCTATACTATAGCACGCCTGGCTATTTGCGACCGAACACTTTATTTTTTGAGAATCATCCAATGTCAATCCAAGCTGCTTCAATAATTCGAAACCAGCTCCTCCTACTAAAGTAACGGTACTTCC
The DNA here is from genome assembly GCA_032362365.1 of Zygogramma bicolorata. Classification (NCBI taxonomy): domain Eukaryota; kingdom Metazoa; phylum Arthropoda; class Insecta; order Coleoptera; family Chrysomelidae; genus Zygogramma; species Zygogramma bicolorata. The sequence goes on along the minus strand of JAVJAQ010002329.1, from coordinate 24,921 downwards.
AGAATCCAATAATCCAAGTATTGAACGTCCGAGGATGCTGACCTCCAGGTAGGGTCGTCTATCGCCTTCAACGTGAGAAATAATATAGTTGACAAGAGCTCTTCGCTGTAAGTACTCTGTATCGGTGGCCATTGATTTCGGAGCGGGGGCAATCAGTTGGCCTTCTAATTCCCCAACGTTAGGTTTTTTGAACAGGATGGACAGTTTTTCACAGTATACCCGGCTTGACCACATCGGAAACAAACTAAGCGTGACGGTTGTGAACATTGCGATCTTCGATGCCCCGGCTCATTACAATTCCAACAATTTCTTGTTCCAGTATTTGGCGATCGACTATCTCCCTGACGGTTGACATGAACAGAATTACTGGTCTCAGGTTGTTTCTCTTGAGCCATACCAGCATCGCTAGAAGCATCAATACTATGGGTTGCCGTGGTGCGGTTATATACCGGTGGCGGTCTTCTGTAAGTGAGATGCGGTTCTTGTAACAATCGGGGTTGCGTCGGTGGCGGACAGTACTGTTTAACATGCCACTGAATTTGCTCTGCTTCTTTTCCCTTACACAGAAGATCTTCGATTGTGTATGTATTTTGGAAAGCCAGCGCAGTCTGTAAATACGGTAATAGGTTGCGCTTCATAATATTGACTTGCTCCTGTTCGGACGGCCTTTTGAAGAATAATTTTCGGAATAAGTTCTGCATTCTCGTAATGTATAGAATAAGTTTTTCATCTGATCCTTGCGTACGTCTCTTGATCTCCTCCAACAAATTCTCCTCATAGTCAGGCGGCATGAAAGCCCCTTTGATCTGCACCTTGAAATCTTCCCAATCAACAATAAATGCTTTCCGGGGTATGTACCAATCTCGAGCATCACCCCTCAAAATTTCATACACCGAACGGTAAAGTTGTTCCTCAGATACACCTCTTGACTCCGCCAGGTGCTCTACTTCTTCAAGAAACGATATCACACTTCCACGTCCATCAAAATATATATTCCACTTGTATAGTGGCACATTTGAAATGTACGGTTGAGTATTATGTAGTGGTTGATACCTTCCATCACAGAAATTTGATGCCAAGAATGAAGTGGGGACAGTACTATCAAATTTAGTAGCATCGGTGGAGAAATTCTGAGCATGCCTTCCATTGGATGCGAAAGAAGCTCGTCTGGGAATTTCCGAGAAGAAACGTGGAGGTGAATCCAGATGCGACGAAGATACTAGATTAGGTGGAAATGACACATTCTGCAAGCGTCTTGCTAATTCATTGCAGCTGCTTCTATGGTTTTCTATCAAACTCTGGTGGACTTGATTCTGGTTTGCAGGAACCCTCTCATTTTCGTTGGTACCGGCATCACCGTCCATTTCAAAATCTATTAGATTTTCTGCTGGGTGATCCTGATTCAGGGTTTTTGCGTTTACTCCATCGGGTACTGGTTGGTCCAATATAGACGACTCCATTGGCACTCCTATAGGAGGGTCCGAAACTCGAAGTTGAGCAATATCATTGGCATCCTTTAAGGCTTCGACAAGACCATCGAGTAAAAACTTCAGGTTGTTCTTTTTCAATTGTCTATTCTTATTATCTGTTGGGATACATTCCAGTCGTCCACGAACATGGGAGAGACGAGTGCTTATGCGCCTGAACTCATTATCTCTGTTCTCTGCATTGAATTCCTGAACCTGACTGACTAAATCATCAAGTTTCACACTACAGATTCCAAGCTCCACATCAGGGTCGAAAGAAGCAAGAACGTTGTCTAAAAACGGTTCATTCAGCACTTCTCTCAACCTAGCACGTTTCTGATCCACTGTATCTCCTAATTCACATCCTCTTGCAACAAGTTCCCACGATAGCTCATCACTTCTCAAACGGTTGACCTCAAACATTTTCTTTAACTTTTTTCTATCACCAACACTTGACAGTAGCTAATTTTATGAAAAAAAGGAACACTTCCCCACTTTTCCTTCCGATTGACGAAGAGATAACAATAAAAAAACAAACAATCACACTGAAAGCACTTTGTTGAAGGCGCAAAATATGAATAATTATTGGAAAAAACTATCGATGATTGAATTCCGCCTCTATCCGTTCGCAGAATTAATCGTAAATAATAAACATACAGAATTTGAACCGATGCCTGAAAGAGTAAATATTCAATACCACCTACAAAAATGAGTACACTTCGTATATAATGTTCAAACAAACTCAGTGATAACCCTGTATATCAAATTATAGATCAACAACGAAATTATATTTCGACACACCTTGTATGCGAGATCAAATAAATAACATTAGTAAATAGTAAGTAATTATATGAATCGATCCAGATGCGTTTTTATCTAAATATAAATGGAAGCTGATAAAACGGATCTGAGAAAAAAAAATCAAATGATAGTACCTGAAAATTCTATCATACACCACGCAACAGCATTAAAGAACACCGATAACAAAACTGAAAGCACGCATGCAATACGATAATTTGTATCAGTTATATTCTTTATATAAAAATATAATGAAACACCCGGTATATAACTAGAATGGATGAAACTAGTCGAGATTGAAAAAAAATTGATGTCTCAAAATTCATCCGCCGTAAGAATCTCGAAATAGAATATCTTTCGAAAGACTACACATAAAAAATTATCTTGTAAACAAGAAAAGCATATAAAAACTATAGATTAAAAAAAAAATCCTTAAAAATTCTCGCTTGAATATTACAAATGCACGGTATTGGAACGAAAATCAAGTACAGAAGGTTTATTTCGGAAAGCAAGAAACATAAAATTCTAACACGAGTGTTAAATTTTTTTTTGACGTTGGGTGCCAAATTATGCCACGCTCTCAGGGTCGTTACGTAAACAAATCAAATTTGGCATAAGAGATGTTAACCCAGCTAGCTCCTGTTCAAATCAACAGACCTTATCACTCTGCAAAGCAAAACCGATCTAGTTTCATTTTTAACTAAAGCTCAAAAAAAGAAGGGGGCGCCACGTGATTTAATAAATTCTTTAGGTTGAGGCTTTGCAGAAGTGATTGGTTTCTAAAGGAAAACCGAATCACGAAACTTCCTATTCCCCTAGATTTATCTGTGTTTTTCGATGTGAATCTTCGTATTGAAATTAGTCACCAAATTGAAACAAGGGCCGGAGTTAAAGTAAACAACAACAATAAAAAAAATTAGTTCTCTATTATATCTCTCACAGCTTTGTGAATGGTAACTTCTGCAAGTAATATGATGGTAGCAATAAAAAAAATAACAGGATATATTTGAATTTTAGCGTTGGATTGAAAGATTTTCGGTACCAGTAAAAACTACCCTCTGATAAAAAAGAAACACATAGGTAAAATAAGGACCGTACATTCGTCCTAAAAATATACCCGAGGTATAGACGTCTAGACCTTTGGCTCACACTCAGTATATGGTTATTAAAAAAAGATATTTAACGGATCGTTACTTGTGGGATAATACAATAGAACTTTTTGAAATTGTTGAGGAATATTTTCTAAAGTAATGGGTGTCCTTCCAAATTGGATAGCGGTTCGGACTCCATACAAAACATTGAAATATCGATTAAACTAACTAACACAAAGATTCCAAATGAATCATAAAATTACGGATAGTAACTGGTAAGATAAATATAGTGGTACTTTCCAAAATAGTTCGGGAATATTCTCTGAAGTAATGAATGTCCTTCAAAATTGCACAATGTTTCGCACTCAATAAAAATCTTGGAAATATCGATTGATTGAACAGCAAAAATATTCCAAGTGAAACATAAAAAAAGGACACTAATGGGTGACGGCACAAACACAACTTAGCTGTCGGGATGACTCAGGATTCTTATTCCCCAGGGGATGACGACGAAGGAAACAAATTAATACTCAGGCGGCAATACCAAATATTCTGAAACAGTTTGGTGTTCGTTCGGCTTGGCGAGGTATCTCCAAAACTCCTACCCCAAAAAAAGAACCCTAAAAAAGAATCAGTTCATAAAACTGCATTCGGACAAAAAATTATGAGAGTATACCTCACTAAAGGAGGGTTTCTATTGAGGTGGCTTTTCCTGATTGTGGGCAGAAAGCGTTTTTTTTTTCTTTATTGAAGGAGCCACTTGATTGTAGGATGCTAAAAATGAACAGAATACAGGACTCGCAAAAACGAAATTCCAAAATGGAGGAGAGAAAGAAGCAGGTACTCACAGGTAGTTCGAGAGAGAAAAAAAAATCCTTCTAGAAGATCAGACCTTTCACATAGTGTTCACACTAAGAACCGGTACAAAGGCCTTATTCAACCAGTGAAACTATTTATAATCCCCTTCTGGGTGGACTAAGATCCAATGAAAATTAGTTTCACTTTATCTCCTGGAACTAAGAGTATCACCTTCAACCACGCCAAGTCAATCTGCCCTTTTTCGTATTCGAGTCGACTCTTGGGATAAGATTGGAGGGGACCGACCTCATACCAATCATACCAACTGAACGGGTCAACAACTTCCTAAACGAACAACAACAATGAGTACTTGCCCATTATCGGCCCAGAGGGGCCGCTAAGAGACATCCTCGGAAATTTTAAAGACAACGGAAGTAAGATGGGAATCACGATGAGTCACACAAGGAACCGGTAAGGTTCGGATGTTATCGAAAAAAAGGTCTAACCATATTTGAGATCAAAACAATGAACAAACGAAATTAAAAATGAGAATAACCTTTCACGGCGCTCATGGCAAGTTATCTCTACGGCCCATACGGAACCGATATTTGGGTACATCCATAAAAATTAAATACCTGAAAGTGACAGATTCCGTAGATCGCAAATCATAACAAACAGATCGTTCTCAGGATAGGTTAGTTTATGATTTCATTATGAAAGACTGAATATTTCATCCAAATAGATATATTTAAAGATGTTAGGGGTCCCAATATATACAGGTTAGTTCATTTCTACTGTATTTATGGTGTATGATAGAACTCAGTTCATTGTAGCTCTTCCAATGGTGAATCTCCAATGTTAAAAATTAGGTGATAGATTCTTACTTAGGGTTATTCATCGATACAAAGTAAGTTCAAATGGCACTGTATTCAAAAAAATAATTCGTATCGAAAATAAATGCAATTGAGTGTCACAGTATCCCTCAAATACCAAGTATACCTACAACAATAAAATTTCACTTTATTTTCTCCCACGGATATCAGCATCATGAGCTCAGGTAAATTTGATGAGATGATTCTGGGTATTTAAGATTTCTCTCCTCAGAGAACAGATGAATCGAAGGTAGAAAACGAGACCGTTACAAAATAAATACTACAATGTTTTTAAACTACGAAATAATTTACCTGCCATAGCTACTTGATATGTTATGGAGATGGATACCTATTAGATTCGGCACTATTAACACCACAAACATAATCCTAAAATTGCTGATCACAAAATAATCACAATATCACTTAAGAATACTATGATTACTAATATCCAAAACACAAAATCCTTCAGGAATTTTGGAACAAACAAACTTGATGATTTGAATAATAATCTGATTTCATGTAACTGGGAATTTAATAGTACTGATGTTAATCAAATCTTCCAAGATTTTATTGAAAAAATCACAGAACAGGTAAACTTTGTTTCTCCATTGCAACTGTTTAGTATTAAACAAAATAATTTACCTTGGTACGATCTTGAAGTTGTAAATATAGCCAAGAACAGAGATAGAGCTTATAGAATTTTTCGAAACAGTGTTACTCAAGTTGAAAAACAAATCAATTGGGAATTATATAAAAATTATAGAAATGATGTTGTAAATGTACTGAAAAAGAAAAAGTTTGAATACTATGAAAACAAGATCGATAATTGTGCACATGACTCAAAAAAAATGTGGAAAATACTAAAAACTATTATCAAACCACTCAGTAATCCTATTCCAAGTGAAATTATATTCAACCTTCAACAAAGAAACATTACTGTCAATCTTAGTGAAGAGAAAGCAGAGATGTTTAATTCTTTTTTTATTGACAGTATTGCTGAAATCAAAGAAACTATTCCACAAACTGCTCCATGGTCTGATGTAGGACTTCCTGTTATTGTATCCCGCATGTCTGAATTTCTACCTTTAACGTTATCTGAATTGAAAATAATAGTAAACAATTTGGATAATAGATGTAATTCTGATGTTATTAATAATAAGGTTATCAAAAGTATTTTTAAAGTGATAGGACATGTAATATTAAATTTTGTTAACACGTCTTTAGTTACTGGAAATTTCCCACATAAACTTAAAGTGAGTACCGTTGTACCAGTACCAAAGATCATTAATTCTAAAGAAGCTATCAACTTTCGCCCTATTAATACTTTACCAACTTTGGAAAAAATTTTAGAACTTGCTGCTTATAACCAGATATCTAGGTATATTGAAAACAATAAAATATTGATGGATTATCAATCCGGATTCAGATCCAAGCATTCCTGCGAAACTGCTTTACAGTTGACACTGTCTAGCTGGAAATTAGGAGTTGATAGTAATAAATATATTGTTGCAGTCTTCCTTGACTTCAAAAGAGCTTTTGAAACTGTTGACCTCTCGCTACTACTAATTAAACTTAAATACTATGGCATAACAGGCTCTGCACTAGCTTGGTTCAACAGTTTCCTTTTGAATAGAGAGCAGTGTACAAAAATTGATAATGTTATCTCAGCTAATAAAGGTATCACCTCTGGAGTACCCCAAGGAAGTGTACTCGGACCTCTATTATTCATCCTATATCTAAACGACGTGAACTATATTCAAGAATGCGAATTCCTTAATCTGTTTGCAGATGATATGGTGGTAACTGCAAGTAATGTAAGCCTGGCTAGAGCAATTGAAAAACTTAATTGTACCCTAAAACATATATCAAACTTTCTAAACATCAACAAACTAAAACTCAATATTAATAAAACCAAAGCCATGATCATAACAACAAATTATAAATATAATCAGATTGACAAAAATGAGATGAAAATCAAAATTAACGATGAAACTATTGAAATTGTCGAAGAAATAAAATACTTGGGATTCGTTATTGATAATACACTCAGCCTTAAAAAACATTTTCAGTACATGTACAATAAAATATTGAAAAAACTATTTTTTCTCACAAGAGTTAGTAGAAATCTTACCCTTCAAACTACACTATCTGTTTATAAAACTATAATACAACCGCACTTTGATTACTGTGCTAGTGTACTTGTGTTGCTTGATGGAAATTGTATCGCTGCTCTGCAAAAACTTCAAAATAGAGGAATGCGTATCATTTTGAGATGCACTAGGTATACTCCTATTATATTAATGCTTCAGACCTTGGATTGGCTCTCTGTTAAAGATAGGTTGTTTTATTATTCGATGATTTTGATTTATAAGATTGTATCTGGTGAGGCCCCTCCATATTTTGACCAATTTATAGTATTCCATAACCAAATACATAACTATCCTACCAGAAGAAGCAATTATTTTTATGTTCAAAGAACAACCTACTCTCGAACTGCAAATTCATTGTTTCATAGAGGCTTATTATTGTACAATGACCTTCCTGTCGAAATCAAACAGTCCCACTCACTCAATGAGTTCAAACACCAACTACTTCTAAACATCAAAACGAAGTATTTATGACATAGCAGAAATCCAGATTATGATTGAATTAGTTTAGTACTTTAGTAATTCTAGTATAATTTCCTAGAAAATGTGTACTGTAATCTTATTTATAATGTTACAAATAGATATTTGTCTTCTGTTGTAGCATGTAGAATGTGTGTATATTAGGCTGCCTATTTGAATAAATTACTTACTTACTTACAAAATGCTTTATAATGAAAGTAACAATACCTAAAAAATTCACTGAACAAAAGCGGTAGTAACGATGAAACCAAAAAAAAGGACATGAAATGAAACGAACGAAACTGAATGGAATAGAAAACCGTCAAACTTGTCTGTAAGTGGTTAGCTTTTCATAAGAACGCCTACACAAATTTTGTGCTCTGATTCTATTGGTGAACGAACTATCCAGGCAGAGTTTAGGCAATGAGACCGCCGGTATCGAAATTCACTCGTGAGATGTCGCTTGATCACCAATCGACAATAATTGTAGGCTCTCACTTTGAATTCTCAGATCGAGGAATTGATGAAACAAAAGCATATCAGTCAACGCACCAGGGTTTTAATGCATCTTGGATACAAATAAGATTTATGATCTAATGAATTTTAGGTTTTTCAACTGATAATCATTTCGACTTTGATTTTTGCTATAGTAGCATCACTTTTCCATGTTACGAAATTTGAACAAATACAACATTAGTCAACATCCCTATTCAATGTAACACCTCGTATAACACGATTTAATGCAAATATCATTCCATATCAGAATTTGTTTACGACATACAAACTATAATATATGAGGAAGTTTCTGTCTATCAGGTCGCTCATCCCCAAGGGTCTTCTACACGTTTGACAGATACTAGAACTCATCTTTTGAAGATAGCGGATGCACTCAATGAAAAAGGTCGAAGTATCCAAATTTCATATCAACAATTGGCGACAGAGGAGTACACTGATTCTGAAAGTTTTCAGTGCTACCTACCTCTAACATAGACATAAACCATAACAATTTCCACTCTCTGATTTCGTTATCTCCATCATAACTCAAATTATAAAAAAAAACAATGTTCTGGGGAAACCTTTTTTTCTACAATTAGTAAAAAAAAATTCGATAGTCAACAATGAATATTGCACCACCTAACCATTAATAAAACTGCCAGAACCTAACACCCAAGCGTCAACTATGTAACTACACACCTGTCGTGCTTGGTTATTTGAAGGCGCCCAATTACATTAAAACAAAGCAAGCTTATTTATTGGCAATTAAATGCAATGCCGTCGGTGCAAGTCACTTGCAAGTTAGCTAATACTAATTGAAATTTTAGCAGATATTGATCTGTTAAGTGATGGTTGCGCTAAAGTCGTAATTTGCAGCTAGGATCCTTGGATGATTATGTATCTACGAGGCCCTTCCCATTTCAGTTGGCCCAACTATTGAAATCAAAATTTTTCAAACACTATGACATAATTATGAATAAAACATGATATTTACGGTCATAATGTAATAAAAAGTTTTCATCGTTTTTGAATAAAATCCAGTTGACTCGTGTTACAGAATAAACATATATCGACGGTGGATTTAGAAAATTTAAGATGAGACAAAGAACTATGAGAATACATCTTATACATTATAAGGTTAGTTTTTAACGTGAAAATGGGTAGAGAAAATATTATTGATGGAAAAAAAATGAACTGGTGAATCGAACTCGAAAAAAAAATTGGTTATATTTATCGCCATACAGCGAGAGAAATATAGTAAAAAAACTATAGCAGAACTACCGGTTCAGTCAATACAGAGCCTCGATGTGTGAGGGAAATAGTATATTATGCAACGATCGTGTAATGACATTATGCAACTCGCATAAACCATACTCACCTTCGGCTCGTTTCGTATCCCGGTTTATGCTCATGTATTAATAACCATTAGATGAGAGTTGCATACGCTATTTTATCTACACCCAATAAATAATGAAGAACTAAAAAAATTATATCATTAGGTATTTATATTGAACACAATAATGGTAGGTAATCAATCGTATTTCTTTGAAGAATTCTACGAAAGTATAATTAATGGTATAACTACGGAAAATACAACAATGAGAAATGAAAAGAAAAAAAAAATGAAAAAAGTCTCTGCTGAGGTCAGGATTTAAACCCGGACGTTACTGATCACTGCCCTCGCCATTGACCACTAGGCCATGAAAGCTCATTTGAATTGGTCGAAAATAACACATTTGTGTTGCATTTGTCAAATGAAAAATATAATCCTTTTGATTGTATTTTTTTTTGTCTAAGACATCTGTGGAGAAGTCGCTGGTATTTCTTCTATATCACTGCTATAAGACATTTTCATTCGATTATCGAAAATTGACTAAATTCTTCAAAAATTCAATACCTACTGATTTTGACTTGACAAACGTCAAAATGCAAAGCTTGCACATCATGCTTGATTGAAAAATAATGGGTTTCTATTGGTTGAAAATCTGTATCGTAATGAAAATCTGTATCGTAATGGATTTCATTATAAAACGGGTTGTGGGCATATAAGTGAATTATTAGAGTACGGGTGTAGATAAACAATATTATAGATGCGGATATAAGAGCGCTACAAAGAATTATCGAAAAGAATCGACGTTTCAATTACTTACAGCTAAGTGCACTATGGAGTGATGCTATTGAAGGGCGCATTTCGAGATCCACCTGTCACTGGGAGGCCCACAAACTGGCATTTGACACTCACAAGTTAACATTTTTGAAGTTAAAAGATGAAAGTTGACAATTAATGCATTTTTTTTGCAAAATTGTTCACACTCCACAATTTTGTTTATGCAGTCACTTTTTACGCAACAGCATAAAAAATTAGGTTAAAATGGACTAGAACATAGATCTTGTATATATCAACAATGGCGTGCAGAATAGAGGAGCGATGAGTCCCGGGTTGAATGTGTTGGGGACAGTAGAAGTAGAAAAATTTGCAAAAAAACATAAAGCCTTCCATGCGGATTTTTTAAAGAAAAAAGTCAAATTTTCTGCGTTAGTCATGGTGTGGGGCAGCATGTCAACTAAAGGGGTGGTAAAATTCCATTTTATTCAAGGAATTTTGAATACAGTGAAATATTTTGAAATATCAAAAGAATCACTGCTGCCGGCCATGGAAGAATATTCAACATCAGGGCAAGATTTTGTTTCCCAACATGATGGCGTCGGATGCCACGCCTCAAAAAAGCTCTAAAATGGATGAAAGAACACAACTTACCACTTTTGGAATGTGTTTCTAGTAGTGCCAATTTATATCCGATAGGAACATTTTTGGCATGATATGAAAAAAGTGTTGAGGACACATCCTGTCAGAACAATTTCTGAATCAAAGAAAGGCTTCAGGAGATATCGGATTCCTTTACACCACAATTTTGTGAAGACTCACTTAATACTATGCCACGACGAATTTCTGCAGTTTTGAAAAATAAAGGCTATGTTACCCAGTGTAAACTTCAAAACTGTTTTTTCGTATGTTCTGTATTTCTTAACATTTTTCTATTCGTTCTTATTTTCTTTCAATTTATTGGTTTTTATGTATTCATTTTGGTAAATAGAGTCAAATTATGTGGATAAATGAATCAAGAAAAAAAGTTCACGAGGTACTCTCATTTCGTCGTCCTGGAACAAATTTCTGAAAAAATATATGGTGGGCCAACTGAAATGGAAAGGGGCTCGTATGTACATGGCATTATCTCATATTATGCACTTTGACCAGGAGAAAAGAAAATTTAATCATCCGATATGTTACCAACTCATATCTAAACAGCCAATTTCGAATAGCAAGAGAAATTAATGAACCATTCAATTATGATGTATCCGTATATTGAGTCGCCAAAATTAGAGATGGTAGACCATGGTTGAGAATGGTTGACAATGTAACTCTAGGTTATTTTTTCGTATTTTCCATCTCAGAAACACAAAGTGAGACGGAAGACAGACGTCAAACCGATAAATTTTATGATGAACATAAATACGTATAGAATCGATCAACGGTATGTTTCTTTTATTTTATTTTGGAAATCTTAATGGATTTTTATTTGAAAGTTTTTTGACCGCTAAATGAAAGGTTATACCAAACAACCATATTAAACTGTCCAATATATAAAAAAATCATGTAATATTCAATTTCACAGAAGAACATGCTTGGCCAAAGTCCGTTTTTGAATTGACAATGGCTGATTTCCATTCTGTTGAAAAAAACATTCGATTAAGTATGCAGATTAGGTTGACAAACTTTTTTCAACGGCGTAATATTTCAACTATACTTATAATTGCTCGTGAAATAAAAATGAATTTCCAATACAATTTCTGAATAGTTTTCATATAATTTTCTCAGGTGTGCGTGAAACTAATTATATTTACTATAGTTAAAGCTAAAACGAAAATCACATGCTTTCATCTAAAACAAACGATTTTAATCACGAACAACAAAAGCAATTACTTTTCGTAATTATTCGACTTCGAATCGTTCTTATTATTAGTATAGAATCAGAGCTATATCGTGATGAAAGTTCACACAATCTCCGTAAACAGTATGTTTACGAGCCGGGGGCAAAATGAAAAATGTGGTAGCCCGCACGAGATTAGTAGATAAGGTCTCGCCGGTGCTGAATGCTTTAAAAGCAGTGACGTAGAAATCTCGTAGAAGATACAAATGTGTTTCTTACACAAATGTGTTAATCTTAATAAATATCGTTTATTTACTTATTCATTTCATAGACAGTACAGTACTTAATAAATGACACTAGTTAAGTGTTGAATTAATGTCAATAATACATGTATCAATAATCTACCTAGAAGTTCCTGGACATCTCTATTTAACTTGCATTACAAACTTACACTATTAAGGTTGTCGCCCACTTGTCCGGCACAGCACGGACCGTTGCTGTCTACAGGCGACGGATAGCGGAGTCGCCTACTTTTCCGTTGGAAACCATCACGTCGCGGTCGTTCATAGTAGTGACAGAGCAGTAGGTATTTGTGAAAGCAGCAGTTTTGATGAAGAAGTTATTATTGCAGCCACATTTTTGGCAGAAGAAGAAGAAAATAAAAAGAAGAGAAAGAGAAGCATGTGGGTTCATCCTACTAATCAAAAGAGGGCGAAACTCAGGTAGTTCCATCACTTATTTAACAATTTAAAAGAAGACGAAAAGAAAATTTTCCAATATTTTAGAATATCGCCAAATGAATTCTTAGAACTGCTTGATATTTTAGAACCTGATTATTTATATTATATACGAATACAGTATTCGTTTGTCCCGTGCTCAATGTGGTTTTGTTTGTACCTAGAGTGTGTATCTAAAATGTCTGTTTCATACATAGTTTAAATATTTTTACTCGGAAAAACTGATTTTTGAGCCCTGATGATGAATTTATTAAAATTCGAAACGTTGGCAAAGAAACAATAGTTTTTCTTTAATTAAATTGATCCCAATCCCACCAATACCACCATTGAAGAATAATTATTTAGTTAAAGTACGTTATGCAACTTTTATGAAATTTTTATATACTTACACTATTTCTTTGTCGTATGATCTGAGTTGTAAGAACGCCTCTACAATGGCATTATAGAGGCTCTATACGATAATTATGAAATAATTTCGTTCTCTTAGGGGTCTATTTTGCTAGTTCAGCTGTTGTTATCATGCCTCTAGAGCAATTCTTGTTATTTTAATTTCGTAAGACTCTACCATTTCGAACACAGTAATCGGCCCAAATTAATGTCCGACTTTTACTCACCATAAATCCTACCCGAATTCCATCTTACATTTAAATATTCAAAAAGGTTTCAATTCAACAAGAAACAATTCTATTGATTACTCGTGGACGTTAGGGCACGCCAATCAAATATTCCTAATCGAAAATGGGTCACGGCAGGCTCGAATTCACCAGAACAATAAAGGAAACCACAACCATTCACTATTCTATATCTTGAAAGGATCGCAGAAACACGCCATTTCATTCAATTTACTTCTACTAGGATAGTGAATCGAGACAAGGCACCAAACATGCAATATAAATTGGCAAAAAAACGAACAGAACTTCTCTTTCCGTTAATTAAAAACGTGTTTTCCAATTAGTTATCCCACTCAATAGTGCTGATCTATGGAGGAAACGATTATGTTGTACTGGGTGAGTCACGCCAAGCTTGTAATTCGATCTATACAGGGTGTACGAATTGACCGAATTATTTTCATCTGATGGCTTCCCATAAGTAATAATTATTGATACGTTATACGTTACAGTTTGCAATACTTACTGAACTAGTCGATCAGACGACAACAAGTGCATTCATAGCTCACCTGAAAAGAAGAAGAAGCGGTGAATACCAGTAACCAACTGTAAAACAATTGAATTTTTATCGAAAATAAATATAGTAGGAACGAAATACATAAAAGAAGCGGAAGCTTTACAAAATCTCTCGATCCAAACTCTTGTGAAAGACAAAGGAATGAATTATTCCCAATACATAAACCAAAATCACACCATGGAATAATTACTGAGATTCTACATTTCACAAATCGGTTCGTAATTATGATTGAATATTCTTCAATTATTTTCATTCAACTAAAGATGCCTGATTAATAATTAATTCACCCTTCTACGGCCTAGAAACGACGTTTCAAAGGTGGTAATGTCCGTTATAAATCCAAATAGTTTCAGTTAAACGACAACTCCTACGAACTATTTTCCTATTAATAACAAATATAGGTCCCCTTTTTAACCTAATCTTTCAAACAGATTGAGAATCAGGCGCAATTGGTGTGCTCTTATATAGTTAGGTTCTCCAGAAAAAAGATAAGCTCGTCTTTATCTGATGCATCTGGGAACTATCCTTGGAATTGTTATCACATGATTCAGTTTCCACCTTGCTTATATCTGCATCGAATTTGGGTTCGAAAATATCATAAACATTGTATAGCAATGCACAAACAATACAGAGAAAAGATATGATCACCTTGATCTGATGCATCTGGGGACTTTCCTTTGGGAAACTAAACAAACTAACTACACAAACAGCCCTCTACCTTTCAATGTTCGATAGCATTACCACAAATGCCACCGAGCAACCATGTACTGCCTTGCTCTGATGACGATGTATCCAATATCATCATTTCAACCTCTCAACCTTTAATTTCCTTTTCATTTCATCACATTTCCATCTATATTTTTGTTTTGGCATTTTCCCAATGAAATATTCATTAGCACGATGTATTTCCTAGCGCACTAAACGTAATGAGTTGTCCAGGGCACGGTGAGTAAGCGATATAATATCACTGTTTTTGTAGTTGTTTGTGGCAAGAAGTGGTGGCTTGTACCACGAAAAGGAGATGACTACCTTTTTGATCTATGAGAACGTGACTAGAAGTATAATGGCTTTAAAATTCATTTAGCAGTCCTAAGCAATATTCATTTTATTGTGATATTTCATTAAAAACCAAAAATGTTATTCAACTGATATCAATCATTATTTCAATTTGGCTTCATTGATATCACTTCTAAGAATACATAACCATTCATTGCATCTAATAATAAATACACATTTATAATTTGCGATCAGTTGGTAGCCGGAAAATATGACTTCGTTAAACAATTTGTATTTCAGAAGATAAACGAATAATGACTAAGAGATATTTTCTGTTGTTTATTTTATAGCAATTTAATTCTCACTCTGGAAAGTATTTCAGAACAACATTTCGAAACGAGTTGAAGCGAAGTCTGAATAGTTGACGATAAGTTGGTGTTCTGGCTAGTTTACAATCAGATCTATTTTCATAAATTTCCAAAAAATCTCAGTACTGAATAATAACAATGATATAAATAACACTGGTTTCCATAACTCTTATCAATTTGAAAATATGCTAACATCTAAAAATTTAAACTAGTGTAACAGAGCTCATTTTCGTAGGGACTCTGAGAGTAATTTTAATACCATTGTGATAGTGTTAAGAAATGAGACTAGGAACAATATGCACAGGGTGTTCCTTAAACACATGCTAATATTTAAGGAGGTAATTCTTAGACCCATCTTAAGAAAAAACTTCCTATGGACGTATGTCCTAAACGCCTTAACTTTTGAGATACAGGGTGGCGAAGTTTTCAAAAATAATCAGTTTTTTAATAATAACTGAGATAATTTTGTAGACATCTTTGGCATATTTGGTACATATGTTCCATGCCTCAAGGCGCATTTTCTGATGTACAATTTTCTTAATTTTCTCTGCCAGTGGCGTACGTACGAGTTTTGAAATGTATATTTTTGGCGAAAAAAATACTACGCCACAGATCTTGAAACAAAAATTATTTTTAAAATCTCCATACATTTTTTAGCACATTTGATTTGCCGGGTTTTCTCTGTCCGACGCATGGTTTTCACTCAAAAAATTCAAAATCGCTTTACTTAAGGATAAATTCCTTAAAAATCTGATGCAGTATCGTGCATCGACTGAAAGCAAACTAAGAAATCAGATTTGTTGCAAAATAATTGAGGATCTAAAAGGTATTTGTTTGTTGTCAGATGCACTTTTCTCAATTAAAATTACGTCATAACGCAGCACCGCTTAATAATTTTTGAAAACATAAATTTAGTTATCCTGGAATATGGAGTTTGTCGATATGTGATTTCTTTTAAAGATGAAGCAGAAAAAACAGCGTACCCACCATAGCAATAAAAAACTAATTCTCTGTATGTACAAACGTCAGTAGCTAATATTGATGTTGGTTTAAAGTAAGGTGTTGGTGTTAAAAACTGTCACAGCGCGTTTTGATTGATTTTGAAGTGTTATTGAAGTTATTTTGTTAGTCCGCTGTTTTTCTGAATATCAGTAAATATGGTAAATTATACGAATGCGGAAATGGCGCAAATGCATTACGTATATGGCCTTGCCGATGGCAATGCAACAGAAGCCAGGCTCATTTATCAGGAAAGATATCCTAATCGTGCCTTACCAGATAGCCGAACCTTTTCAAATATTCATCGTCGACTTGGGGAAACTGGTAGTTTCAAGAAAGGGACTCCGGAAGGTAGACCTCGTGTAGTAAGAGCTCCTGAAATTGAGGAAGCGGTGCTGCAAGAAATAGAGGAACATCCTGAGACGAGTACGAGGAAGATCGCTAGAACTCTGGATATTTGTCATCAAATTGTTTGGCGTATTTTGGTTGATTTTTTGTTATACCCATACCATATTTCAAGAGTGCCGGCATTACTCCCCAGAGATTTTCCACAGCGTGTGAACTTCAGTCAGTGGTATCTACAAAGTATTGCACTAAATCCGCAGTTTGAGACACAAATTTTGTTCACAGACGAAGCAAATTTTTCTCGGAATGCCATTCAAAATTTCCATAACAATCATGTGTGGGCTGAAGAAAATCCCCATGCAATAACCGAAACCCATTTCCAACACCGATTTTCGGTTAATGTATGGGCAGGAATTATAGGTGATCATCTAATAGGCCAATTTTTTCTACCAGGAAGCCTTGATGGTCGTTCTTATTTACACTTTCTCGAAGAAGAATTACCTGGGTTATTGGAAGATATGCCACTTGCGTTAAGGAATTCGATATGGTACATGCACGATGGCGCCCCAGCTCATATTTCAGTGTAATTGTCCGAAACCATTTAAATACAATTTATCCTAATCGTTGGATAGGTCGCGGAGGACCTCAGCAATGGCCAGCAAGATCCCCCGATCTCAACAGTTTAGAGTTTTTTATGGGGTCACCTTTAAACTCTTGTGTATAAAACTCCCGTTAATACTTTAGAAGATTTAAGAGAGCGAATAGTTGCCTCGTGTGACACTATACGAAATACGCCGGGAATATTTGAACGGGTGCGTAATTCCATGCGTAGAAGGGCGGAAGCATGCATACTAAGTGCAGGTGGCCACTTTCAACAATTTTCATAATCAGTTTTGGTATTATTACTAACAAACAAATTTGTGCTATTCGTTTAGACTCACTGTCACAAAATAAAATAAAACTCGTTTTTGTGAAAAATTAATTTTTTTGCATGTTTTCAAATATTATTAGGGAAATGGTAATGCGTTATGAAGCAATTTTCAGATTCTCATTCATTTTAGAATTGATATAATTTCTTAATTTGCTTTCTGTCGATTTTTAATTTTTTGAGTGAAAATCATGCGTCGGACAAAGAAATACCAGGAGATCAAATTTTCTCAAAAATAAATGAGGATTTTGAAAATGATTTTATTTTGAAAAGAAAGCATTGGCGTAGTACTTTTTCCCTAAAAATATTCAATGCGAAACCCGTGGGGACGCCACTGTTTGAAAAAATACAAATTTGTGTACATCAGAAAATGCGCCTTGAGGCATGGAACATATGTACCAAATATGCCAAAGATGTCTACAAAATTATCTCAGTTATTATTAAAAAACTGATTATTTTTGAAAACTTTGCCACCCTGAATCTCAAAAGTTAAGGCGTTTAGGACATACGTCCATAGGAAGTTTTTTTTATTGAAATGGGTCTAAGAATTACCTCCTTAAATATTAGCATGTGTTTAAGGAACACCCTGTATATTGCTGAGGATTTTGACACCAAGTTCACATAATTTTATGATACTATCTTTTTCACTTTAATAACTCTTTTTCTTTCAAAGATATAAACAAGCGAAATAAACAAAAATGGTTCACCAATGACCTCTAACAGTTCCATTGAAAGTCTCTCAGAACTAAGCAAGCTGAGCAAGAGTACTGAGAATTCCATTATTAAAAACAAATATATATATATATATATATATAATTTTAGCACCCATAGGTGTACCAAATGTTTGTTTATAAATATTCTTATCAAAAGAGAAATATTTATTGTTAAAAAGAAAGGTTAATAAATTTATGAAATCATTTTCGTGAATGTTGCAAAATGTACTAATATTATGCCACAGTGATCATGGGAAAAATCAATTATCCTCTGAAGTAATTAATAACTGCATGAAGATCGCATTTCTTCACATAGAAGCGACAACAGACTCCATCCAAAAAAGTGTGCTCTGAGTGAACATACTTCCAAGGAAGGACATTCAATGAATTAGAGTTCCACAAAAATTTCATCAATTGAAAGGAATTTTTCGAGGAGAATGTTCTTAGAGATGGCATTTACTTCCAAATCTTCAAATTGTTCAAATAAAAGAACCGATCTCAATCATTTGAGTGAAATTTATTCATATTCATTATTGATTGATGGAAATTCGAGGGTTCTCGAAGGCAATTCAAGTGACGTTACTTAATAAAAATATTGAATATATATATATATATATATATATATTTCCACAAAACTAAATTCATTTTCCCATCTCTTCTTTTGCAGCACCTGTAATTGTATTGAGGTCTCAGCGGCTTAGGCCAAATTGTGTCTCAACAAGAATTTTTCAATGACATTTGACATTTTCGACAAATGATGTATGGCGCCTTTATAACCATAAAATTTTCATGCCCTTTTATCTTTCCAACATAGTGTTCGTCACTACACCTTTTCATCAAAAAGGAAGAAAATAGTTTTTAACGTGTTTAAGTGTTGTACTGATACGTATCCATGCTTTAAAAAAAATTACTATGTGTTATCTGACTTTTCTAACCGTCTCATTTAGCGAACATCCTCACTAACAATATAGGTAAGGATAATTTTGTTTCGCTTTTGCTGCTGTCCCAAATATGATTCCCAAATTTTGTTCTTAACTTGTCAGCGAAGACTTCTTCATCATATATATATATATATATATATATATATATATATTTTTTTTTTTTGAATGTATGAACTTTTAATGAAATTTCAACAGTAAATGTATTTTATTATTTATTTTATTGTATTGTGTCAACTAATTAGGCAGCACATCAATGTGGGACTTTTCCCTCTTTTTTATTATTGACAAGTCCAGTAATTGTATGTATCAGTTATTTGCAATTGAGTGATGAATAAATGATTATTATAATGATTGTGTACGCGAGGCGAATTTTCATCAGATACCTTGAAACGTTGATTGCAAAAATCATATAATATCTAATTTTCCAAACTAGTTTTTTCCACAATTTACCAGCCACCTTCACCAAAAATAATGATCGAGGTGTAATTCGATTCGGAATGAGGGTCACCTCCACTTCCAAGTGTCGCTACTCTTGGAATGTGTTAGTTGTTTCGATTTTTGGATCTACGGATCTCTTATTTCATCTATAAATATCTCTACAGCTAGTTGCTCCTTGAAATCTTCAGATGCTTCTGGGTGAGCTAGGTAAATCAGGCTTGAAAGTCCTGAAGAATCCCACCTGATTTTTGTGTGCTTGTTTTCATTTGTGTAACAGCTATTTTCGATGTTGGTGGCCATACCACAACTCTACTGTTCGATGGATATCGTGTGCAACATACCCAAAGCGAGACCCAAATGTGACCCTCTCAATACTCTCAAAGCTAATATAAGTGCCGTAGCTTTTTCTTTTTCGACCCATCCATTGGTCTGGCTGTGCAACAAAAGTCGGTGGTTTCACGGAAATTCCCGATGTGGCAACCCTATCTCAGCGATATTGGTTTCTGAAAAGAGCCATCTGATTTTCAACGTTTTTTCTAGTCCTTCCATCTCCTCTTACATTGTAAAAACTTCTCTTTTAACGTCTTTCTTCAGTTCTACTTTCAGTCCTTTCATTTTCACTTCAGTTTTATATAATAATATTTAAAAAAAAATTCCAAAAGTTCTGCAAAACTTGGAAAAAGAACCAAAATCTATTTGTTGGAATGTACTTCAATTTCCAACCCCTTGCGTCAAACGGAAAATATATTTCTGCAAAAAATTGTTCGTTTTGATTGAAACAAGTGTCCAAATTTTTACAAAAGTTTTAGATAAAAGTTGAAAATGGAGAAGTCGAACGTTTTCGTTAATTTGCAACCACGTCCGTAAGACGGTAGTAAGGGTGAAAACAAAAGAAAGACAATTTTGTATTTGTACTCTTTCAAAAAAAGCAAAAGTTCTGCAAACTACTGAAGTGTTGAAAACTAGTAGTTAATAAAGGAAAACTAGTAGTAAATAAAGTATACCACACACAACTAAACAAGATCAAACACCGGTACCGACTAACACAGGAATTCAGATCCAATAAACCAGTACAATATGTAATAGGCATAACCCGAATGATATTCAAGTAATCACCTGGATAACTGTAATGTAAGTCCTTTCCTGGGGTTGTCAAAAATGCAATTAGTATTTCTTGAATAATTAAGGTTTCGTTTTGAGTTCGAGGTTGCAAAGTTTCATATCCATTGCAACCACGTATAAAAACTTATCTCAATACTTGCGTGTACTGGACATGGCGGCGTTGAGGGAACAAGTTTAATAAATACAAATTCCGTTTTTCAGAAATTGTTGCAAATGTAAGTAGCTATACTGAATATTTTTTTCATTCACTTATGAGGAGTAGGCAGATTCAGGCCCCAGCGTCAAATCACGAATCCTTCCCCTTGTGACGAGTGTGACAACACCTGAGAAGTAGGCAGACTGAGACCTCAGCGTGAAGCCACATCAAATTCTTGTCCATCCTTGCATTTGGCCACACAGTGCTGACGAAGAGCGATGACCCAGAAACACGTGCCTAGGGTTGCTTCTTCTATTCTAGTGCCAAGCCCAATAAGAACTTATATATATATATATATATATATATATATATATATATATATATATATATATATATATATATATCATATATATCATATATATCAGGCGGGATTCGAACTCACATCTTCTATTCACCAGATCCATGCTCTTACTACTGAGATAACAAAAATACTGCATCGCATACTCGGATTACATTTCCTTCAAATTCTATTTTTAGTTGTTGTTATTCAATCGAGAACCCTCTTGATACCTCTCAATTCTGATTTAGAGAAATTACAAGGGAATTAGAGGCATTACTGGGGTATTAGAGGCATTTTTCGGGAATTTCAGTGGGAATTAGGGGTATTCAATTTGGTCTTTGAAGGAATTAGTGTACAACATTTCTCCTGCGGTTTCCACCTCGGTTTGAATGCACAGGTTGAATAATTTGATGATCTGGTCTAGTTTATCTGGGAGAAAAGAGTAACATACAGCATACGTCTTCAATCAAAGATGAACTCTTGAAACATAGCTAACCACAAAAACCTCGAATTCTCAATCATCATTTTTCAAGTCAGTGTGAAACAAAGCTGTTTGAGTTCACTTCAGATTATCGTAGAAATTGTTTCTACAATTAGGTTTGTTTGATGACTACAAGAATTTTCCATTTTTGGAAAGACATGTTTTTGAAATTTCACATAAATGATACATGAAAAATTGGGTGAGTTACCTAAGATAGAAACACGATGACGGGCTGTAGGATAATGACAATTTTCTGGAAAAAATGAACCATAACAAATGGAAAGTTGGCTGTAGTGCAAGATATGGGTGGCTAAGAAGTTTCAGCAATATTTCTGATCTTAGTTTGTGTTTTCACCAGTCTTAAGTCTTAATTTATTGAGGAAACGATATCGAATAGCAGTATCTAATACTTCAATTCCAATAATTGCACCGGAATAATCAACAGAATATCCTAAGAGGTATGCCAACGAACATCAGGCTGAAATTAAATCAGGTACCTAGTTTATCTAGTCTATGACGACAATCAGTCGTAAATGTTCCGTGGTAAATTTAACTTCAAGCTGGTATTTAGCAAAAAAGACATAGACGACGAAACGTTATAATGTCGTATTTTCGGAATGGAACTCCCGGCGGTTACAATTTCAAATTTGCTAAGCTATATCTGGTGCAACAGTGGCGTACCAGTAAATACCTTCCTGGAAATTCCTAAAGGAAGAGATTCTCTAGTTGGAATCAGTTGAAACAAGGTTGGGATGCTTCTGAGTGAGTCTTTGGGAATGTCATATGTGTGAAATTCGAGGTCAAATTTTGCTCTGATCATCTCGAGTGGGAGTGTTCGAATGGGATGAAAGCGGGTGTATAACTTCGTCCTTCAAAAAATATTCGTTAACAATAGGAGTTGTATGAGTTGAATTTTCAGTAAAGAAATAACTCTTTCTTTATAATCGAAATTATAACCTATATTTGGTCAGCAGTGTTGAACAGTCAACTTGTTTTACACTACTGAAATAACGAACACTCATTAAGCAGTTCATTAGAACTTCTAGAATTCGAAATTTTACTATTACCTAAATAGACTTAGAACTCAGGACTTGGAAATTCGGTAAATGTAACGCAGTTGGGCGTCAGCATGATTCTTCGAATTGACCTCGATTTGAAATAGACATATGATTGTGAATGTCTAATTCAACAAATGAGTTGTGACACGACCAATGTTCCCAAATGCAGATGGTGTTCATCGTGTTATTTCACCATTACCTACATGGACTCAGACCTCGGGACTTGGAAATTCGGTAACTGTAACACAGTTGAGAGTCAGCATGATTCTTCGAATTGACCTCGATTTGCTACAGATATCTGATGATGAATGTCTTATTCAAAAAATGACTTTTGATAACATCAGATTGAAATCAAATCAGGTACCTAGTCTATGACAACAATCAGTCGTTATAAATCTTCCGTGGTAAATTTGACTTCGAGCTGGTATTTAGCAAAAAAGACATAAGACGACTAACCGTTATAACGTAAAATTTTCGGAATAAAACTACCGGCGGGTACAATCTCAAATTTGCTGTGGTATATCTGGTTCAACCAGTAAATACATTCCTGGAAATTCACAAAAGAAAGAAAAGACTTTCTAGGTGATAAGTACCACCAGTTCGTTTTTAACAATAGAAAACCGAAATTCATTCAAACGAATATGAAGTGAATGGGGCTCTCAGCATTTGATCCGATCAAGGTGGCTTTGGAGGTTCTGACGGTATAAAAGAATGTGGTATCGAATTATTCAAACGAATAGTTTCGATTTGGAAATACAAATTTCCCGAAACCTCCAGATTTTTCAACTTTGAAACCAGAATTTCAAAATATCAACCAATCAATGACTGATGACGTTTAGAATACATTAGTCTGTCTTGTTCAGTTTCGAATGACCCCAAGAAAAATGAATTGGGACTCTTTTTAATGTGTTTCAGTGAAGCATCTCGGAGTTAGGACTTTTCAACTCAACAACATGTCTTAATGGAAAGGAATCGAGATAACTGTAATGAATTTTTTATTTATTTATTCAATTATGCTTTTCACTAAAAACTACTTAAATAAAAACCTTCACGCATCTGGTTTTATCTATATCAATTCTGGTTTGGTTTCTTAATTCTTTGTTATCTGAGATCAAAATAAATGACTTCAAAATTACAATTTCGAGGTTATATTTTATGGAATGAGAAATATTGAATACAACATCAAAGACAATGTCTTCACGTGGAATATAAATGGGAATTATCTCAGGTATATATTTGGAATAAGGGCCTATTATACGGACAATATATCTCCTTGCTTAACAACCAATCAGTCTATTTCAAATTTTGAAATTCAGCCAATAGAATCCGAATTACAGTGAAAATATAGCTTGTCGCTGTATTTTCACGGTGATAAACCTGCTTAGTTTTTGTTTTACTAGCTGTCAAGTGAAAATAATGATTTAAATTATAAACGTCAAATCTATGTGTTTTGATTAGTTATATTTCTTAAGATGAGGATTGACGAATGACCGTTGGAAATAAATTTTCAGAGTTCCAAATATCGCCGCCCTCAGCGCAACCAGTCCGTTTGAAGAATTTTTCAAATGGCGAATAATTGTCGGAATCTATATTGGAAGGTAATTCCTCCGTTCACGAGAGGTCGCTGATAGCTGATGGTATACATACGAGCCAAACAAATAATAAACTATTTCAGAAGCAGTAAACAAACTGCAACGAATAATATAAGGAATACATTGGGTGAAACGTGAAACCCTTGCGTGAACGGTAGAAGGTAGAAGGCATGATAACAGTGGCTACAATATTAGCTGCTGTGCTGTTTGTCGTAGGTCAAAAATATTATTAGAGTTCTGAAAAATGTATTTTGTATAACTGATAAAAAAACATCATTTCGTTTCTTTTTTGTTTTCGGATAGGTATAACGTGAACAGTAGGTCGACTGTTAGTCTCTGAACCGTATAGAAGGGAACGATAACTCCCGGTCGGTGTCTACGACGTAACAGGAACAGGTACAAATTATATTTTTTGTTGGTGGTATTTAGGGTCTCGGTTGTCTGCTATTACTCCGCTCTCGCGGAGAGTGAATTTGTGTTCACGTTT